>JXOV01006468.1:0-27768 GCA_001014945.1 Clogmia albipunctata
CATCGAGAGTAAAGTGAAAATCTACAAAACGCGCATAAGACCCATTATAACTTATGAAACTGAAACCCGATCTGACTTTACAAATGATGGAATCAACGGAGATGAGGTTCCTCAGAACAATAANACACTACGAGACCAAATACCTAGCGCAACTATTCGCGACGAGTGTAATATCACAGATATTCGAACATGGACGAGATCGAGAAGGAGATTTTGGAACCAACACGTCGATAGAATGAACCTGGGACAAATGGCTAAATCAGCACGAGACAATACTTTAAATAGAAGACGACCACGATCAAGACCATCAAAACGATGACGGGAATGCTGGTCATCACTCTCCAGAAATGAGGCAGGAACATAACAGATCTTTTAGATCTATAATAAGGAGAAGAAGAAGATGAATTAAAGTATTTTTGTTAAATCAGATATACAGATGCAACATTTACAGCCATAGGGCGAGTTTTGTTTACTAGAAACAGCAATGTTTTGATCAAGATCTATCGGTTAATAGTATTAGTAATTTTGGTAAGAATGGAGATAAGATTAAAATAAATTTAATAATAGTTGATGGTCTTATTCAATGAAATGACTGAATATTGATACCTACAGGGTGCTTATTTATTATATAATTGAAAGTGATCAATATATACAATCTTAAATGAAAATTTAAAAGCTTATATATTGTACAAGCTTTTAATCGTTTGCAGTGGAGGTGGTTGGTTTTCTACATACGGTAATTCTACCGATCGAAAGCTTTGTTTTAGTGAAACGGTAATATTAAAACTATTAACTTAAAATTTTAAAATTAAAAGAAACTCTTTTTAGGGAAATAGATACGGTAGATTTTATTGCTCTATATTTCTTTCAAATATAAAAGAAATCGTTATATAATATTTTGCAATTTGGTATATATTAGATCGTCCCACTTGAAAGTGCACACATGGAGTTAAATTTTTAAAAGACCGTAACTTTTTATTAATCAATACTTTTAATTGAAAGAAACGGCACTTTGAACATAGTCAACGTTCGCCAGCTAGACGCACAGCTCGCTAAATTCATACAAAAAAGAACCGCTGACTTTGTTTAAACAAAGTCAGCGGTTCTTTTTTGTATGAATTTAGCGAGCTGTGCGTCTAGCTGGCGAACGTTGAGTATTTCTGTTTGTAAACCGTGAGTATAATAGAATATCTATAATAATAGGCTCTAGAAGCCTAAGAATTCTAAAAGGGATAAAATCATACCCTTCGGATTTACAGAAACTGGGACCTTCACATAGGTTTTATAAATGCGAAAACTTGCCTTCAATTAGTCATTGATTTTGAAAATTTGAGTTTTTTGGATTATTTTTATTAGTTTATAAATAAATTTCTGCTTTAATAGAAGTAACAACAATTGTATGGTAGCTTCGTGTAGTTAACTTATATTAAAGAGTGTCTTATATGGGATTATAATGGTTTAAGTACTAATCCTAAAGTTTAAGTACGGGTTAACAAATCTGCAATTTACATAAAATTATCATAAAGAGCTTACTTTTGATTAAAAAGAAAATTATATCTCATAAAACTGGATATTTTCGACAAAAAATGGATTCTAATGACTTTTTCAATTAAATTCTAATATTTTAATCACTTAATTTGCGAGAAGAAATGTTTTTAAAATTTTTCGTATATATAATTAGTTAACAATAAATTTTTGTACTGTTTAATTTACCTTATTATATTCAAAAATAACATTATTCATTTTTCTAAGAATATTTAAAACAGTTTTATATAAATCGTCATTAGAAGTAAAGGTGGCAATTTTTCTCACCGCCGATTCTTGAAGGTTAAAATTTTTAATTATTTTTTTTGACAAATTATCAGCTTGATATAGTCTTTTACTATAAATATACTAATTTTCATAGTTCTAGCTTATCCTAATCGAGATTTATTGATAAAAATCTGTAATCATCGAAAACATTGGTTTTGAATGTACTCAATAATTATCGTATAAAAATACTATTAAACTAGATAAATCATCTAATTTATATTAATAAGCAACATAAATAACTATTGAAATTATAAAGAAAAATTAAATTGCAGTGAAAAATATTGTTTTGGTGAACGACTGAATTTGGCCCACTCAAGGTGTGCACTTTCTTTCTGCACGATCTAATAGTTAAAACGTTGTTGTGAATTATTTGGAAAATCTAAACCCTTGAAATTTTCACATAATGTGTTATTAAATTTAAAAAAAGCTAAATGAAATCAGCAATATTTAACTTCCTGTTTTTAAGTATTTTATAAAGAAATCGGTGAAATTAGTTCACATAAAATAAAGGGTGTCCGAAGATAACCGCAAAGTGATGTGGCACATTTACACATCGGAGCCTACATTCATTAAGAAAATTGCTACATTTTGAGCTCGAAAACTCCAAGACTGGTTATTGAACAGATACTTTTTTTTAAAAACATATTTGTCTGATGCAGTTTTGGCCAAAATATGCGAGTGGATTATTAAGATCAAATCATTCTGCTACTCGTTTAAAATTATTGATGTGTTAAGGTAATAGTTATTTATACAACAAAGTCGATAAGATAGGGCATTATTAAACACAGGGGTTGGTTTAAGCCCTAAAGAAAGCCCGAGCGTTTAACAATGCTTATCGATCGTGTTTTATACAAAATTTTATGCATATTTAATAAATTAACACAAAAATTAAAAAAAACATTCGTTGTCCTAAAACTTTAATTTAATTTTTTTGTCTCGCTCACATTGTTTTCATTTCCTATTCTAATTCTAAGAGAAAATGTAGAAAGCAATATCTTGCTTTTCTTTCTTTCACATAGGAAATATTATCCGTTAATGGATTGTTTTAAATTTAAAAGGACCGCTAACAGTTGGTTTATTATTAATTTGAACTAATTTAAATTTAAACTATCCGGTAAATCAGTAAAAAAAACACACATACATTCGCAAATACAGTTAAACCCTACATAGCAAAACTTACGTACATATAAATTTGATTGATTTCTTTCACTAAGGTCACGAAAAAAAGCACACGTGCTTTAAAGAATTCTTTAAAGCACTTTTGCTATAATAACGACTTTGACAGAACAAATTTGANTAATTTAAATTTAAACTATCCGGTAAATCAGTAAAAAAAACACACATACATTCGCAAATACAGTTAAACCCTACATAGCAAAACTTACGTACATATAAATTTGATTGATTTCTTTCACTAAGGTCACGAAAAAAAGCACACGTGCTTTAAAGAATTCTTTAAAGCACTTTTGCTATAATAACGACTTTGACAGAACAAATTTGAGTGCCATAATATCAATTTTAAGCTACTAAAATGCATAAAGGTATTGATGTGCTATTTATTTTATGCATTTTTATTGCATAAAACTTATATTATGACACTAAAATTTGTTCTAGTTTTTTAAAATTTATTTAGAAATGCTTAAAATTTTGTATAAGACACAATCGATAATCACTACTTTAATACACTCGCTATGCTCGTGGGTTTAAAAACGCCTTATGTTTAATAATGCCTTATCTTAATTTTTGCTTCTTCTTTTCTAATGCTTTACAACCGATTCAACTGTCAAAGGAAAAGTTCGTGAAATAATCGAGAATATATAGTAGACGTATGACCGCCGAAATGCCAAAACTTCTTTAAAATAAAAAATTGTCCCTTTCAATTCCCCTAAGGAACATGTGGGGTCTCAACCTCAACCAACGGGTTTTCGACATTTTAGTGACTATTTGTTTTCAGTGTATTATTAGTCAATTAATAGCACCTAGACCAGTTGAAAAAAGGACCCAGTCAATCCTACCCGCCCAGGGATCGAACCCTTGACTCCGAAGAGGTAGTCGAAAGCGTTACCACATCGGCCACGAGACTTTTTTAAAAGACATGTCTAATTTACGTTTTTATTCACTTATTTTTTAGTGAATTAAAACAAAATTATATCTTTTAAATTTAATTTAAAAATCGCGGTGATTTGGTAAACATCCTATATTATCTATTAGTGTACTATTATAAAAGGTTAATTTATTTATCAAAAAAAAAAATACGCAATAACATTGTTGATTAACAAATAATATAATTTCTGCGAATCATGAGAAAAATTTTTTTGCTGGAAAATAAAAAAAACCAATCTCGTTTATTTAAAAACTAAGGCTTGGCTGTTATTTATGGATATCAATAAATTGTTTAAATTGATTGAAAATTTCCTAATCAAAATTTGAATAATATGATCCATTTGCATTAATTAATTTTTTATCATTTAATTTATTGCAATAATAAAATGTGTATAAAAACAAAGTTAACTGTTTTTGTTCCCATGCATTCTTGTTATTATTATTTTGCAATAAAAATATTTCAGTTTCCGGGAAAAAAAGAAAACTATGTCTATGTTATATTTAACATCTCTTAATAATACATAAAAGACATGATCTTCTTCGTGTTAAGTAATAAATTAATAAATTTAACCAATTAAACGGTCATTCATTATCATTTGTGATAAATTTGACAAATATTTGAAGGTCAATGCAAATTATTTTACTATTGGCAAAATGACAAAGAAACTTTAACATTTTGTCTAGCTTTTTGTGGGTGACAGAGAAAAAATGGTCGAATTTTTTTTATATAACATAAGCAACAATATTACTAAGCAGTGACTTTATATGGTTATTAGCGATTTTCTGCATTATGTAATAATGAGATCAGCCCATTTTCTTCAATTATTTATTGTTTATGGATTTGCATTAGAACGTTTTCTAGTTGCCATTTAATTGTTGTAAGTGGAAGAAAACTATTTTGTGTCGAAATGGCAAATAAAACGGGCGTTTCCTTTCTGTAATAGCCTTCAAGCGGCAACGATTCGACGAAACAGTTTTTGTTGTTGTTGTTGTCTGTAAAAGACTGCGATTTAAAATATTCAAAACTATGCTCTGACATGGATTTATGGTTGCAAAAACCGAACTTATCATTTTATGGACACACAACAGAGTTCGTTCGTTGACACGTCCTTCAATGGCATTGGGATTTGGCGAGAGAGAAGTAGGTATTTAGAAAGACTACTGCTAAAAAACGTTAAGAATTAAAAATCGTACATATTTCCGGGTGTTAATGAAAAAACGGTGAAATAAACTGAACGGGCCCGAATTACTCACAGATTTATTGCTTTAAAATGGGTCTTAATTAGGCGACAAAACAATGATCGAAATCAAAAACGCGGTTGCCGCCGCCGCCACCGCTTTGTACAGCGAAGTTCAAGACAATTGTTGCAGCGTTTAATCTGATTTGAATAAGTAATCGTGATTTCGTTCAAGTATATGTTAAACATGTTTACCTGAATAATAAAACTGTTCATTCAATATATTGCAGTTTTCGATTAATTTTCCTCCTCAAAGGTGCATTTCATTTATTAATTACATGAGTCGAGATAATATTTGGGTGAGTGATTACCGATTTCATGTCTATAATTTTTTTTTTGCTCGGTATCGAAACACAGTCACTTTTGTAATTCCTACAAATGCGTATTTAATTTAATATGACGTAAACAATTAACTGCGGAAACCTGTAACAATGAATCTTTATTGGTTTATTACTGATATTCTCGGAATATTTTTTACAAAATATATATTAAATTATCAAGCGGGTAATTTATGAATATTTCACAGTCATTGAAAAAAATATTAAAAAAAATTGTAACAGAAATATTAAAATCTCTACATAATGGTTAATATAAGAATTAATAATGGAACTATATATTCACGTAACTTTATCTAAGCCGATAAAAACCCGAGTGTTAAAAAACCGATCAAGAAATTAGCATATGCAAATTAATACAATTCATAATTTTAATCTCCAATCTTCAAAACAAACAAATTTACATCAACATGAAATTAGGTTTTAAAAATACACAATTTTTGGGTTTTTAAATTATAAAAACTATTTTTGGGTAAACATTTCTTTTAAAGTCACGCAGTTATAATAGTTTCTTCTCGCCCTTTATGATAGGGTTATCGTTATATAAGATTCTTCCCAATTTTGCAGAGTACCCTCACAGTCCGCCTTAAATATTCAATGGTTGCGATGGTTTTGCTATACGTAAATGTCTACTGTTGGCAATTAATTGAAATTATCATCAATTTTCCTAATGATGAATAAGAGGTGGTCATGAATGCATGATCTTGGGAGTTGTTTTCAGGTTGTGCAATTTAAAAAAAGGTATTTTCCATAAACCACCACCGCTCAAGTAATAATTTTCCCTGGACTAAGTCGCATACTCATTGTGACTGAATGTGGCGTGTGTGGCAGATTTTCGTAAATCGAACTATTGTTGGTGGATAATAATTAAAGATTGACCGTGTACTTGGCCAATTTTCCGTTGAGGTTTGTGAACAGCTAATAATTAGGCGGGATTAGGGCGGACGGGGGACGGCGGTGCAATGGAAAATAATCACAACTATTGTAATTACCCCGATATCAATACCTGTCTGTTTGTTTTGGGCATATAGAAAAGAGAAAAAGAAAAAACACACAAACACACAATTTTTCGCATTGATAAACAATACTCTAATGTGTATTTTGGTATTAGATGGAAATATTGCGAATTGTTATCAAATGGGAAACTCTGTTCTCCGTATATAAGTACCTCCAGAGTAAGACGAGCTTCAGTACAGTTTGTCAAGTGTAATCAGCTGCACTTTGCGCTAGCAAACCAAAAAGCAACCCAATACAACCAAAAATGCTCGGTCTGAAAGTTGTGAGTTTGATAGATATATTTAAATGTTGAAATTGGAGACAAAAAGTTCAATCTCTTTGTCTCTTGCGGATTTTGTTTAAAGTTTATTGCTAATTCCGTGAATGTGTGTGTTTGTTTTTTTCTATCAAGTTTGTCTGTTTGGCGGTGGTTATTTGTGTCCAGGCGGCACCTCAGGGCGTTAATCAGCAACTACCCCAGGGATTCAACCCCAATCCAAGACCCCAAAACAATGTCGCCATTGATTCCCAACAAAGTGGAGCGGAAGAGAACAAAGATCTGAAGGGCTCTAACTCGTATGGATATGGATTCTATGGTGGATACCCAGGAATCGGTTATGGAGGATATGGAGGTTATGGAGGCTATGGTGGTTATGGAGGAGGACTTGGATATCCCTACTATGGTGGTGGATACTCTTCTTCCTACTACGGATATCCTTATTACCGGAACTTTGGTGGTCTCTATGGCGGCTATTGGTATTAATTAAAGAATTATCTGAAAGATCTTCATCCATTTCAATCCACTCACCTGTCTGCACAACTGTCATCCCTTTTTTACCTGTCACTGTTCCTTCTCTGACCTCTTCAGAATTAAAAACCAAAGTTTGGCAATTAATTTTGTGCAAATAAAGACTTTATCCAAAAAAAAACTCTCGTTTTCACTTTAAAAGTCTGTGTTTATTTCTTAACTGGTACAAAACATAAATAGAGAATCAATACTATAAAATAAAAATACTAAACAATCGCTCCCAATAAAATTAAGCAAAACTGAGTCGTGTTTGTTTCTACTGTGGGACAGTTGTCGTAAGGGTCTTCTTATAGCCTAAGAATACTATGGTTTGGAAAATAAAACAAATTCGTTAGCACTAAATCGATACGACCGATTCGTAGTGGAACTTTTTCCGTTTTGACGCCAAAACGGGGTAAGGATAGTAGCCGGAGGAGAGGCTCTGGGGACGGTGGTTGTTCGGATGGAGGTAGGTGACGCCCTTTGGCAGGACGTGGTAATAGCGGTTGGAATAGTCAAACTCTGAGTCACGATGAATGTAACCCTGCTTTGTGTCGAACTCCAGCTTTGGGAATACCGTGTAATCCTTCGATTGCTGCGGTTGACTGTCTCTGTTGACATTGTCACTGGTCTTGGCCTTCTTCTTCTTCTTTTTCTTTTTGTAACGTATTCGGTAAAGGACTCCATTTTCAGGTTCATAGTAAATTTTGGGCAAATATTTTGAAATATCAAAAACGGCGCCTTCTTTGGACAATTCTTCGACCGTGGGCAGATCTAGACCAGAAGCGGGCACTACCGTTTGATTATGAGTCGACGCACTCGCTTCAGAGTCAATGGATTTGGGTTTTAATTTCAGAATTGAGATGCGGTTTTTATTGTTCGCGTTTGCATTTTCGGCCACAATTGCCGAACGAATATTACTAATTACATCGTCATAGACGTTAATGGAGGGATTGGAGTAATGGTCGAAAGATTGACCAGTATTGGATGTGTATGCATCCTGGCCACTACGGGACCTGATGTTGGCTGTGGGTCCAGGACCTGTTATAAACTCTTCCTTGAACAACGGATTGTCTAATGGATCGTCTCCGAAATATTTTCTCTTGAAACAGTTAATTTTTTTACCTAATTGGTTAAGCCTCTTCTTTTTCTTGATTTCTTTTTTTGGCTCAAGGCCGGTGTGGTGTTCGTCTCCGTTGGCCAGCGATTCTGGCACGGGGTTAATATCTTGATCGATTTCTTCACAGGGTTGACTATTTTTGGTGGCATAGTAGGACTGGTCGGGACTGGGGAATTGCAAAGGATGTTCGGCATAGCGCAGTGCAGACGCCTGGGTTTCGGGTAGGTTATAATAAGGAAACTTGGTGGTGGTGGTGGTGAGGACGGTGGCAGCCTGGGGATGGGATCCAAGGGCAATACTATCGGTCGCATCTTTCTGGGCATCATTGGGTGGGGTAAACAATTTCTTTATTTCTGCTGAATTTAACAAAAGGGAAGTAAAAGAGTTATCATCTTCATCATCAGGTAAATACTTAGAACTATTTCTAATCACCTCTTGAATGTAGGCCAGGAGCTCCTCCCCGTTGAGGTTTGACGTCTGGTTGCCGGTCAGTCCTAAGGGAATGGGCAGCGCTTCGATCTCTTCCTCGAACTCCTCCTCACCTTCAGCCGCTGTAGGAGCTCCGTTCTTCGTTTCACTGGTACTGGACAGATCTCTCCTGTAGCGCTGGTGCACCTCATACAATTTCGCACTTCCTCCGTGGTCGTATGTCTTATCATTATATCCTTGTTCACTGTACACTATGTTTGTCTTCTTGGTGGAGATTTTTTCGCGAATTCTTGGGTCGTTTGCCTGTGGTGGTAAATAACCTTTTCCTTTGAAATGTCTTACTTGAGAATAGTAATTCACTGGGAATTCTCCATCTGTCACTTCTCCACCACCCCTCTTCTCATCTTCCTCGGACGAGGATGAATCACCCTCCTCAGAAGACGACGAATTACCATCTTCTTCACTACTGCTCGTACTGTCCGAGTCACTTTCTGAACTTGATTCGGCGGATTTCAATTTATATTTATCCAATTCCGCCAATTTGTCGATGGTCAATTTGCGATCGTTTTTACCGAAATCATCAATGGAATAAATGTTTTTCGAAATGGTTTGCACTTTCTTTTGCTGTCTAGATGACGGTGGCTTTTTCTCTCCAAAAGTCTGGTGGATCGAATACTCGATGCTGGGCTGTCTCTGCAATTTGGTGATGACTGGTTGTGGTTGATGTGGAGCTTGGACCTGGATTTGGGGCTGAGATTGGATTTGAAGTGGTTGTTGTGGCTGTTGCTGGTGTGGTCGCACCACTTCGTAAACGTAGACAGGGCTGGCATCTTCGTCAATGTAATCGTATTCACCGAAATATTTTTGCTGTTTCTGTTTCAAGGTCTGCACTTCGTTGCGGACAGTGGCAAACGACGGTGAATTTAATGGGAGCACATTAACTGGTGCCGCAGCAAGTGTTATTTTTATTTGGTCAAGTGAATCTTGGGGTTGCTCTACCACTGGTTTAACGAATTCTTGTTTCCGGGTTACCTTTTGCTCCAAGTATTGTCTATGGGGAACGGGAGGAGGAGGTGGTGGTGGTGGTTGGGGTCGAGTTGATGGCTGCGGTTGAAGTCGGGTTCGTGCTGGATAAGCGCGACCATTTCGCGCCGTATTTGTCAGTATTGTGGATGGAACAAATCCGTTTTGGGGAATCGTTGGATAAATCTCTTTGATCAGTTCACTTCCGGATTTGGCAGGACCAAACTCGGTAAATGGACTCTTCTTAATTTTAGGCTTCGCTTGCTCATCATACAGGTCATTGGTAATCCGATTTGGGATAATCCTTTGGGCAGCAACAGGATCACTGTCACCATAATACTGAACCACTTCAAAACTGGGACCTTTGGCCGCAGCAATCACTAATTCACACGCCACAGTCAATAGACAACACAATGTCTTCCACTTTTTCATTTTCCTGGTTTAGCTGTCTCAATGTCCACACCGTATTCACAACATTTAAATACGAGCACAAGAGGTCGTTACAATTTCGTAATATATTCAAATTGTTGTCGGAATTCGAATTTGTCTCTGATTATTGGCCACATGAATAAAAATAGAGTCCGAATTAAATGTTTATCGTTTTGGCGGGCTGTGCAATAATATATCCGCTCTCGAGACGCATTTTAAAGAAACTGTAACGCTCCACCACTAGTCGAAGCTTTTATATAGCCAATACCACTTTCTCGGCAAATTAACGAAAAATGAGCGTTGAAACTTTTGAATTGAGACAAATTTTCCAAAACTGTCCATGTATTGAGCCGACACTATGTGTCCATTTCCTATAATATTAGCCACCACCACACCACGAACACCCCGATCGGCTCTGAGAGCGATTTATGTTGTCCACGGGTAGGAGAGCCGTTTACAAATCAATTTCAGAATCGTACTCAATGAATGTTAAAAAGTTCATTCATCACAGTTCAACTGCTGGAAAAGTGTTGTGGTGTGGCTTACAGATATTAAATTGAGAAGCCAAAGCAACAAAAAAAAAAATCAATTTCTGGGGCCATTTCAATAACCAATTATCCTCCAAAGTCAATGTCTTTCGATTTCTCTGGAATTTCTCTAACATAATACTAGGAAATACCAAATATATGAACCGATTTTGTTTCAGTCCACATTTTATATTGGGAAACTTTTTGTTACATATCATTATAATGGTTCTTTAATTATTGTGTTATTTCTTTTTAAAAGAATTAGTGTCCAAGAAATTGGTACGTTTTTATTGCATGTATTTTAAACGACCTTGTCTATTGGCTTAGATCACAGTTCTAGATTAATTAATAAGTTTTGTATAGGATTATAAACGTTTATTTGATGAAGGAGTGTTCTAATTGGCGACCAGTCCCACTAATTGATAAAAAAATACTCTTTGCCATGTCACAAAAAATTGTATTTGCGGTAATATACAAAGTAACTAACAATATCTATGAATAACAGTATTTAAATATAGACTTATGTCTATTGTCAAAAACTCGTTTACAAAACAACGTGTTTAATTATAATCAACCCTTCAAGTTATGTTGCTTCAAATAAACAAGTAATTGGAAATTGTGTCAACAGAGTCATATTTTCGAAAAAAATTAAAAATTCAGCATTCCTTTCCAATCGTGCTGTCTTTTGGCCATTTAATTTTTCATGCAATAGCTTTTGCAAAGTTGAACTTGTAATTCTAGCTTAACTTTATTTTGACAATAAGCTATGTTTAATAATTGCAATCCTCTTAATACCTACTTTCAATTTCACAAGACCAAATTTGTGAAATTATTATTCTGAAGGACTTATTTAAAATTAATACTTTAATAATAAAATGATTTTAAATAATTTGGTCTTCACACGCACAAAGAAGAGAAGATTATTTACTTACCGCGTCTTTGTAGATCAATGAGTTTTCTCTTTAAAATGGAATAATTTCCCAAAAACTGAACTATGACAAATTGCCGTATTTTGTTGTAAAATTAGGTGAAGTTTTCCAATATGAGAATTAATCGGTTTACCACAATGAACTTGGAAAGAAAAGCTTTGGTCCATAATCTAATGTGAGATCTTTGTTAAGTGAGCTACCTGTGGCATACCGGTTTTTATTTTTCTTACCAAAGTTATATTTAAAATTTATAAAAAAAAAATAGTTCTCACCATGTTAGTTCTTTCTTAAGTGTTTTTCCCCCAAAATTTAATGTGGCTTATGTTTAATTTTATATATTTTAATCAATAATTAAATCATTATAAAAAAATTTCCATTCATCAAAGACATATGTATAATCAAATTAGTTTATTATATTTGTGTATGTAAAATTTGGCTTTGTTTTTGCGACTTCAACAAACAATGCTGTAATTTGTTGTCAATTCAAACTAGTTTTTCAAGAGAAGGTAGGTAAACGTTTAGTTTGGCTATTACTTGTCTTAGGAAATTACGTGAATTATGGCGGGTAAACTTGACCGTGAATGAATGCTATTAATATTTTAATCTAAATACTTTCATTTCAACTATTACATCAGATAATGATTTTGGGATTTTTCAACAAACAATATTCTAAAAGATTCAATCATATGACTGAATTTTGTTGTTGAATATGAACATAAGATAATATTTGAAATATGTGTAATTTATATAAATATATGTATCGTGAGACATTTTCCTTTTAAAACACAACAAAAATTATAAAAACAAATTCAAGTTTTTTGTCTCCTAAATACGAATTTAATTATAACTTTGACAGTATCGATCTCGAAACAAATGTTAAAATTGAATTAATTTCTAGATTTTATAATATGTGTATTATGTCACAAGCCTTGGACCTTTAGTTCAGTACCGAATCGGTATTTTTTAAAAGCAAAACTTATATCATGAAAAAATTTATTGAAAATTTTATATAAAAATATATAAGTCTTTTCTTCTGCCGATAGGCCATTATAAGGTTGATAGTATTATCGACACACATTAATTAATCGCTAATGACTAGGGAAATCAATACCACGTCAGTATGGGTTTTGTCCTAGACCAGTTCAGATATAAAAATTATCTTCGTAATTTAGAAGCAGCTTTTTAAATCGATATATTAGGGAGTATATTTTCTTGAATTGATTCCTCGCTAAGAATTCACAACATACGTATAAAGTTGAATTTTTAAATAAGACTGTTCTATGATTATTCATTTCAACCATAATAAATAAAAAATTTCCCTTTCAATTCCCGTAAGGAACATTGGGAGTCTCAAATCCCAACCAACGGTTTTAGACTTTTCATGACTATTTGTTTACAGGGTATTATTAGTCAAATAATAGAGCCTAGACTGGTTGAAAAGATCCAGTCAATCCTACCCGCCTAGGTCTCGAACCCATGGCCTCCTAGGAAACAGTCGAGTGTATTACCACGCGACTATAGAGGTGAGCAATTTCAATAATATAACTGAAAAATTTATGTAAAAAATTATTTTCACTTGAGACAAGAAATGAAATTTTTATTGACTTTGGAATTTAAAATAAATCCCATTAAATTATATATTTTACGACATTATACGACATCCCCGGAGATCCGTTTTCGTACATCATATGAACTAATATATACTATATATCTCATAATATATGAATAAATCCCGCGCAAGTTCTGCGCCCAACCCACAAATAATTAAAAATAATAATTTTATAACTCACTCATAATTGCTTGTTCACTAAAGGAAACATTTCTTTGATTGGTTAAACAAATAACAGCTCAATGATAAAGTTGGGCTTAAAAAAACTACTTATCTACCATTATGTAATACAAGGTGTAATTTTTTCAATGATTTTAATACTTTACATGGTAATCAATGTTTACTATAATTAAATAGTCTTTTATCCCGAATAACTCCTGTTATCTTATCTTTATTATCCTAATTAAATTGTGTTATAAAACAATTTGTTCAAACGCGTATAGAACGATATTGTCGATTTTGACTACTTAATGTCAGATTATTAGATCATTTGCATATAAAATTCTGGATTTCATTTAAATGTCGATGCCTTATTTAAATAAACTAGGAGCTAAATTCTCTCCTAAGCTGTGATTAAGCCCGAAATTTAATTGATTGTTTATTAAAGTAAAATGCCATTTCATTAAATTTCAAAATTATCGAAAAACTATCAAAAAAATATCGCAAAACTATCAAAAATAGTCCAGAACTGGTCACGACTTGACGACATATAGCGTGGAATGAGAAATGGGCAGATCATTTTATTTAAATTCGTCAATCAATTTAGAATATCAGATCACTTTCGTTTTTACTTCAACCAGTTCCCATTTTTGAAAACAAAATCAACTCGGCAAGGGTTTGATTACATTAATGGGATTCAGAATCCGGGTGTGTGATATGAAAAATGATTCTCATGCTGGATTCTAGAGTACAGAACCCATTAATCAAGTCTTCTGGTAGGTTTCAAATGCCATTAGATCAACCATATTAATGAGATTGGACGACCTATAAATTTGTTATGGAAATCGGCCATTCGACGGAGATTTCTCTACAGAGATAAAAGTTTATTGTCAATATTTTAAAGGTATTCTTGATGAAAAGGGAACTTGAACTTATATTCTGCCTTAGAAAGTCGTTTCCAATAAGTTTATTGATACCGATACTTAAATTTGAGACGAAATAGTCTCAAGGTTAATTATTAGGCCGATTTTTTGCGCCAACTTTTTCCACTCTGGTATTTTTCCGGGACAAAGCAATGAAAATGGTGCTCTCGTTTTTTGCTCTCGACCATTCACTGCCAATTATAAGCGAATTTTGAGTGTTTTTCAAATTGACTACATTAGTTTTTTTGATTAAGACAAATATATCACATTTTTGGGCGGTTTCAACTCAAATCTAGTGACATGTGATTATTCTTCCTGAACAGCTAAAAGCCTTCCTGGATAATAAGCTTATTAATTAGCTCATTTTGGCGCCAAATCGTTCGATTTCGTCAGCGTCTTGTTATCGCCTTTTTAGAGAAAAGGTCAAATGTTCTATAAATATATTTGGCTTAAATAAACATACCTAGAAGTATATAAAAAGGTTGATAATAAAAAATAAGTCTATAGGACCAAAGATTGGATCAGATTTATTTTTGAACTTTAATACTTAAATTTGAGTGTTTAGTTCGTATAATTTCCCAGGTCTCATTAGTGTTTCCTCGAGATAACTATTTTCAAGTTTAGCCACTAGAAGTTTGGTTTTATTAGATAATGATTTTATCGATTGGGGACGTTTTACGAGGCTAATAATATTTTTTAATCTGCCTCTGTGTCCTAGCGGTTAGTACCCTGGACATCCTCCTCGAGGTCGTGGGTTCAAGTCCCGGGCGGATATTTTTCTAGCGCGAAAAAGTTTCCATTTGTGTATATCAATAACATTGCAAAATAATATTCATAGCGAATTATAAATTTGTGATGGCGCAAACAAATAAATAAAATGGGCGGATTGACTGGATCCGTTTACAACCGGTCTAGGTGCTATTAATTGACTACTAATACACTGAAAAAACAAACAGTCGTGTACAGTCTAACACCCGTTGGTTGAGGTTGAGACTACCCCTAGTTCCGTTGTGAATGTCGTGGGAATAATTATTATTATTATAATAATATTTTTTATTTTTTAGAGAAAATTAATAATAAATTATTTTATATTTCAAGTATAATAGATAAAAATTTATATAATTAATGACATTAATAACCAGATAAATAAAATAATATCATGTGGTTTTTTATTACTGCTCTTTTATATTCTAAGATAAAACAAGATAAAAATATATTCGACTATTGTATTAGGAGATTTAATGTAAAACGGATTTGATTTTGTTGAATGGTGATAGGTACATACAATAAATAGTAATGGTCTTTAGAACTTGCGGTGACTGGCAATTATTATACATCTGTTAATAGGTTAGATTTTATCACTCTGTGTAGATATAATGGGTGTTTTCCTAGGACAATGTTTATTTTATTAAACCATTAAAATTGGTAAGAATTTGCGAATAAACTGTTTAAGGTGCAACCGATTACAGTTACATAGATTCGTGGGCCGTTTGGCTAAGCAAATGATTTAGCAATTGCAAGCAATTTCCATTTTTAATAATAAAAGCCACCATTTTATTACTGCAATTGTGGCAATGCCGGCAAAATATAGTTACAATTTAATAGTGCGAAATATTGGAAAACAAAAAAGAGTGTGACGCTGATTAGAAGTGAGTCAAATCGGGCGGGCGTTGAATTTTATGCAATATGCTTAAGTACGTTTGAATATTAAATAGGAAGGTAAACCAGTTTAAGATTTTCTGTTCCTCAAACTACTATTAAGCCGTAATCGGCGTTGTACCGCTATTTGCCAATTTAACTAATTGACGAAAAACTAGATTAAGTATATTAATTCTAATTTATGCGCGGTGCATTTTTTATATCACAACTTTCGTCGTCAAATGTTTAATGTCTTTCATTGCATTTTTAAAACGATCAATTAATTGGGAAATACTAGTGACACATAACCAGCTCGTAATTTATTGGTATAAACTTTGTTATTACATATTACAATGGTCATATAAAGTTACAATTAATAATTAAAATTTTTGAGCGATGATGAAATATTGATGATAATGAGGGCCATTTCACATTTTACGGAAAACTATAAACGATATATCAATAAAAAGTAGTGAATATTTAACAGAGTCGAAATTTGATAAATGGGTTAATTCACACGGTAGATATGATATGGTAAAATTAGCATCATTAGACTGATTGAGAGGGAAATTATCCAATTTTTGTTCGATAATATGTTTTTAAAATTAATTTCATAACTAGACGATTGATTGGCCTTTTATTGACAAAATATGGACTAACCTATGTAATTAAAAAAAGCTTTCTGCAATTCCACCTACGAGACCCCGCCAAATAACCTACAAAAACCAGCTCTCAATGTTTTCCACCAAGTTGCAACAAGACATTATTGAAAACACTTCCTTTCTACGATCGATGACAAATATTGATTCCGAAATTCGAGATCGAAATTATAGTTGTTGTGTAGTTATAATGATCGTGTTTGATCTGAAAAATGCGGCGGCAGTTGTGTTTGGTCATGAATAACTGTGTGACATGTCCTTCAAAATAAGGCGTTGGTCAACGGTTTTAATGTAAACTGCTTTAGGTCTCTTTTACACCGTGCGATCTGAGGCGATGGCGCACCGTTTGCTGGTGTTAAAATACAGAGCATATTAAAGAGAAGAAATAGCAACAAATGTTTAATAACAGTCATGTGGCACACTTACAAAAAAATAGCGCTAAATGAGCGAACCTAAACCACAAACATGGTGTGTTTATGGCGAAATTACTATTGTTAAACGTTTATGAATTTCCTAGTCCAATTTTCAATTCCAGACCAGACAAAATATCAAATGGAATGAAAAAGTAAATTAATAAAGTTCAATAGTACCGTACAAAAAATGGGGGACTCCACCTTCAATTCAGCAAACGACCTGTACACGATTGTTCTTTTATAACTGTACAACCCAGACCGGCGCGCTGTGTTTCTGCAATTGGGAATTGATTAGAATATTTCCTCACAATTTGACAATATGACGAAAATACAGCATTGCGCACCACATTCGACGAGATCGACAAGCCCACCGACTTTTCCGCAATTAATAACACAACACGTGTTGTGTGGAGAAAAAGGAAAGAGCTGGTCGATAGCACACATGGAAACCTGCGCATAAATATAATTGTTGTTATGCTTTCAATATTTAATCAATGTAGACAGCCGAGTGTTATGCAAAAAGTGTTGTTGACCATAACTTGAAATTGAATGGAATTCGGATCAGTATCAAGGCTTTGAACCTTTCGACATTGACAATAAATCACAATTCATGCGTGAGTGTCCAGGATGTTGTCATTTTGACAATAGAACTAAAAGAGACCCGGTAAACAATTAAATGACAAGTTGCACAATTGTACAATGAAAGATTTGGGAGTGATTTTAAATCTAAATATTATTATGGCTTGTTATTATCAATGCAATTAAATCGAACCTTGAATGGTGAATTTAAGATTTTACATAGGAACTGAATTAAATAATACATAATTAGTGAGTTATGTTGGTTAAGTTTCGACAGTTAATTAATTACACTTGAAAGGTGCAAGACCGTAAAAGGTATATTCAAACGATAATAAGACCTAGTGCAATGCTTTGACCTTGAGCAATGGATCGAAATCTGATTAAATGAGATCAAAAGTATTTATATTATGAAAGATTTTTCAGTGGAGTTTAGTAAAATATGTATTTGAATTCAATTGACCAAATCCAATGTTTGTAATATTTTTAAAATTGTTTAACCAATGTTAATCTTTATTTATATATTTTCTCATTTACAAGTTTTTACCAGCTTGATAAAATATTTAAATTAAGTAATTAGCTGTTCTTGAAATATCTTGTTCTTTATGTATATAGATGGGTATATATTGACCCTAATTTTCATAAGTTCCCTTCAGCTCACACGTCATAATAACATATAATTAATATCGAAAATATATTAAAGTTTTTTTTTGCGGAAAAGCAAAATTAAATTATAAATTAATTCAGAGATAAATTGTTTATTTTCCTTAAAGCTTAACTCCAACACCAAATAACTTAAAAGAGACGTATGTGTTTTTGATGAATAAAAAGTCGAGCAAAAAACTTATTATCTTTGTTTTTAAGATGAATTTAATTCCGTCAGAGGTTTTAACGTCAATATCAATTCAACAGAATATATCTCATAAAAACAATGGATTGTTTCAAGTAATATGGATTTTTTTATCATAATTATTGAATTTTTGTTTTGCTAAATCGAATCGTAGAGATTAAAAGGCAATTGTTGTTTTGGTAAAATCATGCAAAAATTGTTTTATTTAATTTATTTCTTCTTCAATTAATTTAGAAATTGATTTCATTATTTCATTGACATGCATGCCATTAATTTTCCAGCAAAGTTTAAAAACCGAGAGTAAAATTGGAACCGTAGTGAATTTGAATAAATATTCAATATAACGGCCACTTTCACAATAACTCTTTTCTGTTGCAATTTTAATTAAAGTTATTTTTACCTGGTTTTCATCAATTGGCTCTTGTAAACATTTATGTTTTAGAAACTGATAAATTATTCGCTGATTAATTAAATGATAGTGTATATTTGAATATCACTTACAAACATTTGAGTCACCGTTGGTGGCCAAAAAGCGGAAAAATTTCTTGTATCTGATTGTTTTCATTTTCGTTTAGAAAAAATGTGTTTGGCTTGGTTTTGGGAAGCAAAGCGGGCTAAGAGGTGTTTTTATACAACCTCGTTGCCATTTAAACAAATTGGGCTCAGTTTCATTGGCCTGTCTTATTTATTTCACTTCCAAGTTGATCGTCTCAAATTTCTAGATTAGCTGGGTATTTTAATATTTAGGTTGTAAGCTCTAAAAGAGGTTTCTGTCCTTCTACCTATGAAAAAGTAGTGCAAAAATAGTATTAGAAAGGAATTAAAAAGTTATTTAATAGCATTTTAATCCGGATTCACTTTAAATGGCTTAAATTTGTTATACTCTCCTAATAAAATGTTTCCATTAATACCATTGTCGCGATGTTGGCTGGAGAAATTTTTCAGTGTCAAACTGACCGTTTTACGAAAATTATATCGCACCATAATGGGAGATTATTTATATTGACTTTGTTAATTGCCCATAAAATATGCTGTGGTATTTTCAGTGAAAATTAGGGAAATTTCCATAAGCGGTTAATGGTAATCATTTCTTAAGTAAAACAATTCACACAATTTAAACAAATTGATACTAAATTTACTTTGAACAACAAATCAAAGTTTTTTTTTTAAATTCCATAGCCAAAAATAAATTTAAACTTTAAGTACGAGTAAAAGTATTTCAAAGTGGTTTTATTAAAGTGAGACGAAGTGGTAACGCTCTCGTCTGCCTCCTCGGAGGCTGTGGGTTCAATCCCTGGGCGGGTAGGATTGACTGGATCCTTTTTCAACCGGTCTAGGTGCTATCAATTCACTAATACACTGAAAATAAATAGTCATGGAAAGTCTAACACCCGTTGGTTGAGACTCCTAGTTCCATATCGGAATGTTGTGGGAAATATTATTATTTTATTAAATTTATATATAAACTTAAGCATCTTTTGAGGTTAGGAAGTTTTCGTAGATATTTTATGAATTCTACGATTCACTAAAAAATATCAATTAAAGTGTAGTTAACAACCAATATATGATCAATTCGCATATGGAATTGTCAGAAAAGAAGACGATGGAAAATTGAAAGTAAGAGAAATTGGATTAGTTATTGGCCGATTTTGTTTCTCTGCCATTTTTCCAGGGTTTTGGGCGTCAACAGTTTAATTTGATGCGCCGAAATTTCATTTAAAATTCGAGAAATGATCAAAATTTCCAACGCACAAAGCATTTGGCCACCATAAAATTGAACTGCCTTGGCCAGATGATGATGATCGTCGAGTTGAACAGAAGAAGAATATAAACAACGAATCGGCTTTGGCTTGATCGGAAATTGGTACTTTCCAATGATTACTCAATTATGTTTACAACTTTCCATGCCAGGAATCGATTTGTGTTAATTCTTAAAGACCCCACAATAGTTGAAAACAAAAGAAGAAGAAGAAATCGGCAGAAATCTGCATTAAACCGTATTATTGTTTAATTAGCGTGCCTTACTTTATTCACCATTGCTTTTCATAATTACACTACACAATCGATACAAATAATAAATAATATAAATACAGATTTGACAATTAAAATATAAATAAATGCGGTAATTGTATGCGTTTAAATAAGGTATATAATATATAAATAAATAATAAATACTATAGATTTCTAAATAACAACAATAACAAATTAAACAATGTAGATTTGAACTTCAATTTCGAATATCGGAAGTTAATTTCTCCAATGTTTCTCTCGCTTTTGACTGTCAACATTTGCATAATAATTATTCGAACCAAATCTAATCCGGCAAGTATTTTTCAATTTCTGGTTATAATTAGGACTGGGAGAGAGAGCATATAACAGGGTTTTGTAATTGCGGAATAATTGTCTAAATAATGAGTTACAGTGTTTTATGCCCGTTGATCATTGGGCGCCAATCGCTGGGGGGTGACTGGCCAATTCTCGACTCCTTGGTTGGCGGAGGAGCGTCTTCCTCGTCTTCGAAAAAGTCAATAATAGGATGGTAATTGTAATTGACCCGAGTTGAGCTGAGATCCAGCTCTGAGATTTTGAGGTCAGTGTCTTGTTTGTGTCTCAGATCGGCTTTGGATTCGATTTTCAGGTTGGGCAGAGTGGTTCGTCGGATATTTGTCTCTGTGGTCAGGGTTAGTTTTGGAGCAATCACCAGATCTGACTTGCTCCCTGCAACGGACAAATCTCTGTTGTTTGTCCGATTGGGTCGCTTTCTCACTGGAATCGATGACGTAGAAGGACCTCTTTTGAACGGAATAGACTCGTCATATTTCACAGACGGTGGACTGAGGAAAGCTTCGAGGCCCGAATTTTTGGTCCCCTTCTTTCTGTTGCTACTGAATCCGTATTTGGTGAGATTGGGACTGCCAACAACGGAATAATTTGGTTTTGGTGATCTTTTAAATCCATTTGAGTATTGATATGCGACCGACTCTTCTTCGTCTTCATCCTCTTCTTCCTCGTCGTCCTCTTCCTCCTCCTCTTCAAAGCGGTTGTGAATAGAGTTGTATGGACTCCTTGAGTTGGTGGCTGACGGATGGTAGTCATCACCATAAGATGCGGGAGTGTATGGATGCAATGGAGGGAACACCTCCTTATAACCGTCAATGCGACAAGAGCAACAAGTCGGTACTTTGAAAATGTCCACATGCAATCCTCTCGTTTTGTCCCAACTGAGCAGTCGATGGTAGTTAAAGACTTGGATACACCGAGACCGGAAATTGTCCGTTAAATATGTGCAACTTTCTTGGGGTTTACTGAAATTAAATTCAATTAGAAACAATTGTACAATTGAGATGAAAGTGCAAAAAAACTCACCTGCATTTTTCTAAACGCAAAGTTTGGGTATGTTGGCCAGTATTCACAATGTATTTCCATTCACCGCTAGCAGATCGGGCTTTCTGGGGTCTTGCGTATCTAATTATACTAGGACACATGGCGCCTGGAGACTGTGATGACTCGTCTTCCCGTCGCCGACTGTATCCGTCCGGTACGTAATCTACTTGATCCACTTCATCAGCTTTGTCCCGATACTCAGCCAACAGTGCCCCCATTGCATATTTATGCCGCCGAATGCTGCCCATTATCTGGTCCCTGAAATGTAGTAAATGTTTAGTAATGGAACCAATTTTAGGCAAATGAGAATATTTTCTTTGTCATGTTAAAACTACTCTAAAAACAATTAATTATGTAAATTCTTATCCGATTTCGAATTGACAAATGTCGACCTTTAATTTTTTTGTTATTTACTTTAGTACTTAATTTATTTGTCTAGTAACTGCCCTAATAATGAATCATTTTAGAGCAATGTGTCAGGGACTAATTTGAGCCTAGTAAATTAATAAAAAATTAATCTAATTTATAAAAAAATAATTTTAAATTTAGATTTGTTGATTAATTAAAAATTAATAGTCTCACTGACACTCTGATTTAAAACATCTCAACATTATCATGATCATTTGCATATTTATGACAATATAATTTGAGTTAATTTGCTTAAATAAAAAAATGTTTATTGATGAGTTCAAATAAACTAAATCAATAAATAATTTTGTATTGGATTAAATTACATTTTTCACACATAATTTGCATGCAAATTTGGAAAATATATAACGTTTGAAAAACATATCATCTTCATAAAAAATTATCATTTTTATAAATTAATAGATTGAATTTTATTATATTAATTAAACTACTGTTTACTGTATTTATATATAGTTTTACTATATATATTGTTGATCACTAGAATAATTAAACGATTCTATTGGATTATGTCAGTAAGGCGTCGTCACTGTATTGAGTGAAGAACCGCAGATTCGAATCCTATCAACTGTCATGCTATATTTTCAAAATTCATTTCTCATTCTCTTAATATTGTGAATAATTATTTATATTTTATGCATATTTATATACAGCAAAATTTGAACTTCATATAGGGGAAATATGTACAAAATGGCATACATGGACAAAATGGCATAGGAGGTGTTTTTGGATTTTGGTTGTTTATAGCTCGCATCTGACTGAGCTATCATGTGACCCAAATAACTTTGGCTATCGTGCCAAAATTTGAACGTATTCAGTCCATGCGTCTTAGTGCCAGGGGCCCTCAAAAGTTTTCCCAGCGAAATGAGTTTTTATTTTTATTTAGTTCAATTGAACATACTGGAAGAGTTTCGCTAATTTACATATAATAATTTTATCCCTTAAGAATTCATCTTTGTCTTAAAATAAGATTTTCTAAAAATAAAATCATATTTATATATTTTTTAAATTTTATTCTTTCAAAACGTCATATGGACAAAATGCCATACCTCTCGTTTTGTCTATAAGTGGTATTTATTTAATTTAGATGGACATGTTTTGTCTATAGATAGCCAAAATGCCCAGAAATTATAACAACTCAACTCTTCGTCAGTTCTGGAGGCAAGACAATATCGAAGTCGAAACTTTCCTAATATTTATTATAATGAAGAGATATGTTCACGTTTATACTCTAAAGACCTTTTTTCGATCTAGATCCGAAAGAGGATGGTAATATGTCGGCATTAGGTTTACAGTTCTTGAACATACGTTCCTAAACGAACACAAGGTTTTCTTCGCGAAATTATGCCAATAATTACATCGAATTTAGACGTATGCCATTTTGTCCATACGGTTTTAAAAAAACCGATTTGCGTTTAAAGCTGTTTAATTTTGTTTCTGCTCATTTTTGCAACTATTGCATATTAATTTTAATAAATAGATAACCAAACATGATTACTGTATAATATGGCCCTTTTATTTATGCTACCCATAAAGGATTATGATAAAAAAACAAAACATCATCCCATTTTGTACATACTTCCCCTACTTTTAATTACGAAAAACATGGACTGTAACGGTTATTGCGAATTATAAGCAGAAGATAAATTTAAATGTTTTAAATTACATTTATAAATTTTCGGAATACACAGAATTCAACTCGATGCGTCCAGTTATGAGTCCTGGGCTGACCGTAATTTTTTCCTTTGAAATTAATTTACTTAACAACTTTCTGTGATTAATTATGTTTATGTTATGTATGCCTGTATAGTCTATTGGTTAGTGCCCTGGATTGCGTCCCGGAGGTCGTGGGATTAAATCCTAGTCGGATATTTTTCAACACGAAAAAAAATTGCATATATCAATAACATTGCGTAATAATATTCATTGCGAATTATAAGTTAGTGCGCGAAAAAATAAATAAAATAGAAGCTGGACTGGAAAACTGGTCTATGTGCTATTAATTGACTAATAATGAATTGATAGCAAACAATCATGAAAAGTCTAAGCCCATTGGTTGAAGTTGGGAGTCTCCATGTTCCTTAAAAGAATTGAGAGGATTTTTTTAACATTTTTAAAAAATAATATACCAGGCCTCAACACTCGAACAACTAATACCGTCAGTACTATTTGTTCAAATCAGGCAGGTTTTTAAAGCTTGGATGGAGTATATAGAATCGTAAAGATAAAACTGAATCTTTCTAGAATACTAGTAATTTGCTGCCATTCAATGAATGAATGAATTCCATCAAAAGTTATTAAAGGAGTGAGCTTCTTCATAGTATGTGTGTTCATTAATTTTGTATACACCACTGTAGATAATTTTAAATTTTATATTTGAGCAAGTTCACCCATTTATCTGAATTTGTTAAAATTGTATCGACTTAAAAATCAATTAGCTACTTTTTCGATTTTTTGTCTGATATTTGTTTAAGAGCATATAAAATTTAAGTATCTTATTTGTCTATACATATTAACCCTACCGTATTAATTTTGTTTTCAATATAGAAAATTACCATAAGTAACATTACTTTATATTTTTAAATGTGCTCTCAAAAGTCAAATATGGATTTTTTGTCAATTACATAAGTTCGTGGCTATTGAATGGTAACAACATTTAGAAAAGTTGTCGAGAACTTTAAGTAATATCAGCCATAAAAGGCATTCTTATGCTAATTTTAAAAATTAAGCTAAATGTAAACGGCTTTTTCAAGAGTCCAGCGACTCGAAATATTATACAATAGAAGTTCAATTATTCTAAGAGTCCAATTCACCTACATTGGATAGTCCTCGACTCGGAGACAAACGCTGCCCGTGAATTTTTCACATAAAGCCGAACTGTGAACAACTGGTGGGTGTTTTCGGTACGGGTAGCGCGGGCGAACTTTCTTTCTGTTCCTGCTACCAATTAACATTTCCGCTACTGGTGTATCATCCGTCGTGCCATCCTCCTCGTCTTGATCTTCTGGGATTGTGCCATTGAGAGCACTTAAGGCCAAATCCTCGATTTCGTTGGTGGTAATATTCTGGTCCAACGAAGAGCTGATATTTTTGTTTGACTGTTCTGTAGTGCGAGGTATTTCGGTTGTTGTGCTAATATTTAGCGGTGATTCGGGCAACAGAAATGGTTTTTGGTTTAAAGAAGGTGTAGCTACTTTGTCTTCTCTACGCTGAATCAGTCCTGTTCTTTTCATTGGCTTTACTTGAGAGAAACTTGGCATTACTTTTAATAAATGATCGTAAAAAGGTGCCGATCTGGTCACAAGAAATGCCCGTTTATCACTCCTATCGTGTCTCGTTTCTGAAGTCACCTCCTCTGCAGAATCATCTTTCTCTTCTACCATCAACCGGTCATCGGTCATAGCTAGATTGAGAGCACGGGCTTCATGATCTCTAATCGGCTGTTCCGCTTTCAGGAAGTCGGTTGACGGCAGGGACTCGAAATTTCTCCTCAAAGTGTTGTATCTGTTATATGAATCTTGTTTTGATTCAACACTGTCCACGTTAGTTTCTGTTGCCAGTTTCATCATATTGGCAATGTCAAGCAGTATTGGCAGAATCAATTCCTTCCGGTCACCGAACATCACTTTCACCTAAAAATACATTTTATTAATGATTTTGTTAAAAATTATATTCTTAAACAACAATAGAAATAATAAAAATGAAGAACGATGAAAATTATTTTTTTTGTATAGAGTAATTTAACGTACGCCAGCTAGAAGCACAGCTTGCTAAATTCATACAAAAAAGACAGTTTGCTTTGTTTTCAACTTTGTTTTAAACCGCGTCAACTTTAAATGTATTGTGTCGGGAAATTACCAAATTGACACGTTCGACACCTAGTGGAATATTTTTGAATTTCTTGAATTAAATTTAAAATGGAAAGTTTTTCTTTAAAACATGTTTTAAACAGGATCTGGTAGATGTGTCATGAATAAAATAATGGCAGTTTTTATCAGATTTTATAGTAAACCTTCTTAAAATTTTAGTTTTACCAATATTTTAATTTAAATCCATTTATTTGCATTAGTATTGGTGTCGTGTACAAATATAAATTTAAAATTATTATTTCTTTACGTTTTTTTCGACAGGGTTTAGCACTATTATTTTGATATCTCTTTATTACAGAAAATATGAATCAATATTATTGAAAGAAAAAGTTATACTTTCAATCCATTGCCATTTCATAATTTGGAAGGTGGCATTTAATGATAAGAAAAACTACTAAATGTAAAAATAATATTGTGAAATATGAAAAAAGAAGTCTTCTTATAATCTAAGTTTTTGCCCCAAATTTGTAATATAAAAAATGAGATGATTAATTCAATTCTTCGATATCCTCTTCTTCTGATGGATTGGTTACTCTAGTCGTCTGATATTCGAAATCTCAATATTGGTAAATTTTAAAGTTTTGGTATGTTGCTGATGTGTAAAAATTTCTTCATATCCGCGGATGCGAATGTGGATTTATCAAAACTCATTTAAATTTTATGTTTAAGTCACATTGAAAGCGTTTTTATTTTTGCAAAAATTGTAACACAAATATGTTTAGCAACGTCATTAAATAATAAATAATCAAATATAAAAACCGGTCCATTATATTTCATGAAAAATGATTTTCCGCCTTTTTTATTTTCGTTCTTAATTGGTCAAAATGAATAGCTTTGAAAGACTAACATCCACAATGATTCCCAATCCCATTCAACTCTAGATTAGTTTAGATTACTAGATTTGTTCAGAAGCAGTACCTNCGGTCCATTATATTTCATGAAAAATGATTTTCCGCCTTTTTTATTTTCGTTCTTAATTGGTCAAAATGAATAGCTTTGAAAGACTAACATCCACAATGATTCCCAATCCCATTCAACTCTAGATTAGTTTAGATTACTAGATTTGTTCAGAAGCAGTACCTTTACATCTTCTTTTTTTAAACATTTTTATAATTGAATTTAACTCAAGTGATGTATACAAATATTATTAAAATTGTCTCATTTATTAAGAGAGCCAATTTTTTTACAATTTATATACTCGATTGTGATGTATAAGGTCTGTCTATATACATTTAAATATCAATTTGACAGAACCCCTAAGTTAAATTATAATCGTTGTCCATTTTAATATTTTAAAAATAACTTTGTTATTCATCAATGGAAAAAATGGAAACATTTTATACGTTTTGATAAAATTCTTTACTAAATGACCCAGGAAGAAGAGGTTTCGAGATAATATTCTTTTGATTTCAGCCTTTAAATATATTATAAATTATATAACAAACATGTACCATGAAGGGTAAATTGATCATTTTAATTGAAGAAATTAAAAAATCTGAAGAGAACTTCTTCTTCTTCTTCTTCTACGACTCAA
>JXOV01006471.1:0-14619 GCA_001014945.1 Clogmia albipunctata
GGCGAACTTATAGGACCACGGCCCAGAATGGAATGTAGTAGAATGATATTTGTTCAGTGAAAAAAACTTTGTGACCATAATGAAAGACGAGTAGAAATTCTATAATTCTGAAATAAGTTTTCTAAAGGATACGAGTGTTTAATTGTGTATTTTTTCACCTGTACTATTTACAAAATTTTATTCAATTCGCTTAATTATTAACTATTTATTCGCGAAATTTGAAGTAAAGAATAAGAAGATAACCCAATTACATAATTAAAATCTAAACACATACAATTAAGGGAAAGAGTAGTCAAGTGGATAGAACTTTCGCTTTCAATATATATTCAAAATCTACTGTACAATTAAAGTTCAGACCAATTTCACACATTATGCATAGTATATTGCACTGTGAAGCTATTATCAAACAGTGTGATAACCTTGTAAACATTACTTAACCAACAGATATGGAATCTTTATCAGCGTAATTATTGCAGTGATTATAATAGATTTACACCTCTCTAAAGTAAATTGCCCAAATTACACAAGAACCGCATAATAAACGATAACGTCAACATAAAAACATCTCACTAAATTTACTACAAGGGTGTAAAATGATCTGTTTTTTAACGAGGAAAAAGTACGAAATACGAGCAGTTGGGCGAGTTTTTCATCGTTTCCGAGTTAAAAATCGGATTTTAAACACGAGCCACACATAATTTATTTTGCACTTTCACGTAAAACTAATTTTTTTTAAAAATGGCCGTTACAGCGATCTCTATTTGAAAGATTATTAGACCATTCTAATTGCCTAAATTAAAATTTATACAGGTTTTTCCTCAAAAAGACGCCAAAATTTTGACTATGACACAAATTTATACGTAGATTTATGACTATTTTTTTCACTAGTGAAATAAAAATTCAAAATCTTCACTAGTGTGATAAGTAAAGCATTCTGAAACGAAAAGCTAACTTTTCGATACGAAAGTGGTAAAAATGTTTAGTATACCGATTTTTTCTTTCACGATCATCGCTTTTTGTAGAAAGTTTTCTTATCTTATAAAAAAAACTCACAAATAAACCCATCCATCATTTGATAATGAATGTCAATAAAATTAAAACCTTTCCATACTTTCAAGTTTTATTTGTGTTTGTTTGAAAAATGATTGTCTATTAATAGATCTTCACTTTATTCAAATAAAAATGTCTTCGAAAGTAATTATTTGCTCCATAAGAAAGATAAATAACCAAATAATAATATAAGAGTCGACGAACTAGCGGTTAAATTAACCAATAAAACTAAAATCTTCTTAATAAAAAGTAGAAATAAATAAATCTAAATTAAAATATTCTTTTTTCCCAAAAGAATCCATTTTAGTGACGTGTATTTCGACATTTCTATTGTTATTTTCGCAGAATCTCCCACATGATCAAAAGCAGAGACAAGAAACGAGACCAAAAACTCACCATTGCTAGTGGGTTGTAAGCTGAGATCGCCGAAATCGGACAAAAGATCCATGCTCGGCGTCTGGCTGGGAATAGCTGCTGGCTGCTGCGTCGGCTGACTGGCCATGAAGAGCAGGGAACTGTTGCTCTGCTGGTGACTGGCATTGGACGGTATCGTGGGAGCGCTGGTCAGCAATGGAATGGGCTGCTGTTGAACAACGACGGGCTGTCCCGCGGAGAAGGCAGACGAGAAATCAGCAAATTCATCTTGAACCGGTTTCTGATCATTTGCGCTGGAAAAATCGCCAAAATCGTTCCCGTCCAAGGGATCAGACGTGGTGCTGCTCTGGAACAGATTGTCCTCCGTGTCCAGGCCAAAGAGGTTCCCCTGCTGACTCGCCGCAGGAACCGCTGTCGCTGTATGAGTCGGAGAGTTGATCCCAAAGTCTTCGGATTTCCCGAAAGAGGCCGCTGCTCCCATGTCGATCTTTTTGCTCGGCTTCTGCGCTGCCGCCGCTTTATTGCTATTTACAGGAATGTTCGCCTTCGTCGGAACCGATTTTATCACAGCCGGCTTCTCGACGACGCCGCTCGAGCTGGACGAGCTCAGGTTGGAGGGCGCCGAGGTGGTGCTCTTCATCGCAGAGGGCGCCATCTCCCGGTCCCGATCGTAATATCTCTTCGCCGATCCGTGGCCCGACGTCTCGTGGTCCGAGTCCTCTCGTTCCCCATCGTACGGGTTCTCGTCCTCGTAACTGTTTCCTCCGCCTCCCCTTTCGCTGCCACGCGATTCTGAGTCTGTAATAATTTACAAATTAGATGATTTTATATTTAGATCTAAATCCAAGCAGGAAAATTTTACTAAAAGAAGATGAAACTACAAAATTTTGATGAAATTATATTTATATCTTTATGCGTTTATGTTGCATAAAATTGATGACATTAAAATTTGTTCTGTCAAAGACATTTTTATATCACAAGTGCTTTAAAAATTTCTTTATTATTATTAAAGTGTGACATCCGCGCAATAAATTTATATATACGTCAACTTTGTTGTGTTTGGCTTAACTGTATTTGTGGGTGATTTCATAAACGAATTATTTAAATCTAAATATAACGTTTTAATAGAGATGCATATATAGGATTTCTCTTTCAAACAGAACATCACGGATTGTTTCAATTTAAATTTAACGTAAAATCAACGTGATATTTCCAGTGTGCGAGTTAGAGAAACAAGATATAGCTATCTCCATCTTCCCATGGAATTAGAAAAGGAAAGAAAAACAAAATGAGGGACACAAATTTTAAAAAATTTAAATTTGATTTTAAGAAAACGAATGGTCTTTTTTAATCTTTGTGTTCATTTATTTAAAAATGCATAAAATTTTGTATAAAACACGGTCGATAAGCATTATCTTATCGACCTTGTTGTATAAATAGCTATTACACGGCACAAATATTATTACACAAATCAATAGTTTTAAACCAAAATTTTGTTAAAACTCAAATTTAAAGAAGGTTCACTAGAAAATCTGATAGCTGCCATTATTTTATTGAAGATATCTTCAGCATCCTGAGTCCCATCTCATTTTAAGGACATAATTTCAACTTGAAAATCAAATGACCTTTTAAGTCAGACTTTTTGTTATAAAGGTGTACAAATTGTCAATTTTGTGAATGAAAAACGTTGGTTACTAAGATTGATTTTAAATTTCCAGTCACAAACACATTTTAAAATAACGAAAAGAAGAAAATTTGACTGATTTGTACGGAATTCAGTCTTATTTTATCTTAATGACGTTAGCATTCCATTATGAAATACTTGTCGCGCGCCACCTAGAAGGGCAGCAAGATAAATTCATGCAAAAAAGAACAGTTTGCTTTGTTTCAACCTCTGTTTTAAACTAACTGCTTTAAATGTATTCTGTCTGGAAATTACCAAATTGGCACGTTCGCCATCTTGCATAAGTAATGGTTTTTTGTACAAATATAATTTTAATATTATTATTTTTTACGTTGTCTTTCTACAGCGTTTAGCCTTACTGTATTAAAAAAATTTTTATTACTATAATTATAATAAACGTAAATGTTTTTATCACCCTTATCTTATTATACAATACTTAATGCATTTGTAAACATAGAGGCTATTTAAAATAACAACGGAGAAAAATATGGAAACAATGCCGTCCAGTGTGCATTACTTTTCTTTTTCAACGCATTTAAAGTATCCGAGAAAAAACTTCTATATTGACTCAAATGTTTGAAATTATAAAACTGGGCAGAAATTGGGTTTTCAAATAAAAACAGTAAAAGATCAATTGAATTGGATTAATTTAAAAAATTGCATGGAATTTATTATATTTTTTTATTTCATAAGAATAGTCGCTCAATTAACAGATTTTCTGAGATTTTATAATCATTTATTTTCCTAAACTAAAATAATACTTCACATAATTAATTAATACTTTATACTAATTACACATCGGTGAATTTAATTATCGACAAAATTAATACTGTAATTGAGTTTAAATTGTTAATGTTTTACCGTTTATTCCGCTTATAAATTGCGTGTATTAAACGCTTATTTCCATATCCCTGAAGGATAGTTTTTATCTTGTTCAATATCTACTAATGCATTTTTTATTTAATTTTAACTATATTGATCACGTAGAATGATTACAAAGGTTATGTTCGTGTCAATTTTGCATAAATTAAAACTTGTATAAAAGTTTACGAGAAAAACAATTTTTAAATTAGGTAATTAATGTAAAAGTTAAATTAAAGAATCAACTCTGATAAAATACTGACTTACTAAATTTGAAACAATTACTTAATCATTATGATTTTTTATTTAATTTTTTCCCCCTTTCAATTCCTCTAAGGAACATGGGGGGTCTCAACCTCAACCAACGGGTTTTCGACATTTCGGTGACTATTGGTTTTCAGTGTATTATTAGTCAATTAATAGCACCTAGACCAGTTGATATGGGGCCCAGTCAGTCTTACCCGCCCAGGGATCGAACCCTTGACTCCGAAGGGGCATCCGGATGCTTTACCACATCGGCCACGAGACAGATTGATTTTTTATTTAATGTAAAATAATTTAACTAAGGTAATAGTTTAACAACGTGGATAAAAATGGACCGTAATTAAACACGAGTAAAATTCTAGAAAAAGAATGAAATGAGTTTTCTTAAAGATACGAGTGTTTAATAATGTTTTTCCAATCAGTTATTTTCAAAAGTTTTATACATTTCACTTATTTACTCCGCAAAATATTTAGAGAAAGTAAACCAAAGTGTTCTATATTATGGTCCAAACTAAGGAAAGAAACTGTCAAGCTAATAGAACTTTTGGTATTGATTTTTCGTTATCTAATGGAAATAAAAGACTAGTACTTTTAAAATCCAAAATAGAGGTTATTACAGCACGAATTTACCATGTATTTAGACGAGCGCAGCGAGTTCAAATAGGTAAATGAGTGCAGTAATAACCGATTTCACATGTTTATCAAACTCTATTTTGTGTAATTCTGACGAAATACCAGATAATCGATAATTAAAAATAAAAACCGTTCGTAGCGTTTTTTTTTTCAAATTGTAGAAGTTAGACACATTGTGTTTATTAGAGTGAGATGGGAATACTCACAAAGAAATGGTTTGACAACAATATGTAATTTCATTAAATTGGTGACAATTTGCGCACAAATTATGAATTATTTTTACACTCCATGCAGGAAATTAAATCGTTGCAGAAATAATTTCCATTAAAAAGAGGCTACTTTTCGATACGAAATTACACAACTTGATAACTATATCAGAGCCTAAATTTTGAAAACAAGAACACAAGACAAACTTATTTTGCTTACAAGGTAATCGGATCTAAAATTATAATTTTTAGTAATTAAATATTAATACAAAGTACTAATTTTGTGTATTTATAAGATTAGTGATTGATTACGGGTATTGAATAATGTATAACTAAACAGTGTGTTATTATAAAGGACTTCATAGAAGCAATATTTCTAAAAAGAAGATTTTTATTATTTTAAAAGACGAATTTTAAAAAAATAACCGAAATTATAGAGCTCTTAATGCAAAACTATGGCATTTTAATTAAATGTAACAAAAAAATTCATTTCAAAATAAACAAACAACTCCCAAAATAATTTTGCAACTTACGCCAACTTCTGTCCTCGAACCGGTTGGAGTCATTGTATCTGTCGCTGAAGTTGCCACCGTAGCGCATTCCCATGGCCTCGGAGCTCATTCCGATGTACTTGTCCTTGTTCTTCTTCGCCTTCTTCCGCTCCTCCCTCAATTTGTCGTCGTCCTGGATGAAGTCGATCAGCTCCCTGGTTTTGTGCCGCACGTTGATGCCCTGGTCCTTGCCGTTCTCGTCCACAAACGAGTAGTTCTCCAGGGATCTCAGGTCGTAGATGTGTTCTCTGGACGAGGTCACCACCCTTTCCGATCCGTTCCTCACCAAGTAGCTGAGCAGCAGGAGACTCTTATACGTCCGCCGCCAGTTCGTTTTGTTGTCCTGCAGCATCCTCTTCCACAGCATCGACATCACTTCGGGGAAATGCTCGTAGGTGAAAGTGGCGTTGGCCAGCTCCTGCATGAGGGGTCCAGTTGGGCCCCAGGCCTCGTCGTTCGTTGCCTCCCGCACCTTACCCTCTATTTCAGTGTAATTCATTACTACATTCGTGCTGCAAAGACATTTAAATAAAATATTATTATGATTTTAGACCTTTTTCATTTTAAAATTTAAAAATATTTATTTAAAAAAAACTAAATACATTTTAGTAGTTGAACAAAATCGATCTGATCCTATTTAAAAACATTGTTTAAAAAAAAACTATCATATACTTATACCATTGAATTATACAAAAAAATTTAAGTAAAAAAATACCAGATTTTTAAGTTTGCAATGAAGACTAGTTGAAATTGGTTAATTTACGTCTTTCCTTATATCTCTTGATAATATAATTCAACATAATAATTCACATTCTTTGAGAAAAATGATCTTTTATGCAATTTTTACTGGAAAAGTCAAGAATTTCTAATTTTATTGCACTCCAATCAAACGGTATTTGATAAAAAGATTATTAATTAGAAACAATTCTGCAAAGCACACAACTGCAAAAAGTGAAATGGTGATAAGGAGGTGTTTTAAAGTGTGCGGAGGGCAGGTTAAATGGTTTAATCAAGCTCTAGGCCGAGTAATAATAATAAATTGGGCCAAAAAAATTGCGTGGTCAAAAAGCAACCTTCAAATTTGGGCCCATATTTAAATGCATTTTCAGCGGTCTCAATCGAGTCCATCGTATTCATCACCACACTCCAGATAACCCTCGGTTAAACACCGATACCGATCCCCCACTTCAGCTGGAAAAACGATTAAATCACGGGAGGAATCAAAGACAACCACGACCAAAAAAAGTAACAAACAAAAATATTTACACTTTGTCCGCTATTTCACGAACTTTCCACATGCTAATGAACTTGTCCACCATTTTCGTGCTCCAGTCTCTTGTCTCGTGCCGCAATTCAAGTCCACACCGCGCTACACCCAAACCATTAAGAAATTTTAAAAATTGCACAAAAATTCCTTCACTATTGGTGATGTGTTAAATCAGTTTGACAGTGACAAATGGCTCTCAACTCTTATTCACCCTTTGAATTTAAACGTCAAGTAACCGAATGTGACCAATTTTCACAGTTCAAATCGTAGTTTTGTAAACAAATAATATTTTTGGGTTTTTAAACTATTATTAATGGATTTTTCTATGTAAGTTTATCCTATTCAACTTATTTCGATGTTATCTATTATTTAAATTACAGTTCTCGTTCAAACTAATTTTATTAAATCAGTTTTCATTCCAAAAACCAAAATGAATATTCTTCCCACATGTTTTCATTTTGAAATTAATTATTTTTCGTTTTATTTCAGATGTATTAATAATCAGAACTACATTTTAAAGCGTCGAAATAGATTGTGATCGTGTTGAAGAAAACCTCAAGAAATTTTTCAAATAATTTAGGTAGAAAAATCTTTAAAATGGCCCACGTTTGCGAAGTTTGTTCTTCAAAGAACAAATTCAATATAATAGACGGATATTACTACTGCCAAGAATGTGGAACCCAAAGCAACCAATTGATAGAGATGGAGGTAATAAAATTTTGAAACATATTACTAGTTATTGAACGAATAATAAAACAAATCCACCTTTTCAGTTGGAGCGAAATCCTGGAGAAAAACTCACAGGAGTGACTTTAAAAACGGACAAGAAGAAGCCCAATGAGACTAGGATCACCACCTGGGAGGAGTACAACTACATTTTGGTTGGACTGGTGGACGAAATGATTGATTTGGGGGCGAATAAAAACTTCAAAAAAACTGTCCTGAAACTTTGGACCAGATATTTGCAGAAAATTGAAGCTGCCTTCTTCACCACCGAAGAAAATATACTCCCAAAACTACCAGCGAATTATGAGAGAAGGTTTGATTTTATAAAATAATATTATCAAAATTATTTTTAAATTATTATTTTTTAGAGATGCTGAAATAATCTATAACAAACATCATAGGAAAAAGAGACGACTTAGCTTCGGATCACAAAATTCCAGAGTTTCAAAAACCAGTTCAGGGAAAGCGGACAGTGTCATCAAAAGTAATAATATTTACAGAATTTTACGAAAGACAAAGGTACTTATTCTTGATCATTTTTCATAATAATTTCATCCTATTATGATTTAGAGAATTTTTTTTTCAAAGCACTAATTACTTACCAATAGTGATGTCAAATATTGATATCAATGATTACAGATTACTTTTTTTAAAGTATCGAATCTTAATTATTCGATATTGATACTTTTTCCACGTGATTTTAAATCAAGAAATCTATGACCGAATCACATAGAAATTTAAGTTCACAAAAAGAGTAAATAATTTGTTTTTGCACTTTCATATCGAAAGGTGAGCTTTTTTGTCATAAATTTGAGTTTCTTAGTAGGTCACCTTATCACACTAGTGAAAATTTTGAATTTTTATTTCACTAGTGAAAAAGTAATAATCTACTCATAAATTTGTTTCAAAGTCAAAGTTTCGGCGTCATTTGAGAAAAAAAACTACAAATTTTATTCCAGGCCGGTATAACGGTTAAATAGTATCCAAAATCTGTGAAATAGAGCTCGTTGTAACGGCAAATATTTTTTAAAATTAGTTTTACATTTATGGAAAGGAAAAAAATTGATGTCCCGCTCGGATTTAAAATCCGTTTTCTAACTCGGAAACGATGAAAACTCGTTTGACGGCTCGTGTTTCACACTCATTTCTTCTTTGAAAAATGGCTCATTTTACACCCTTGTAATACAACTATTTTGACAAAACCAAATTTTGGAAAATTGCCAGTAAACCCATCTTATGTTGAAATAACAGTCGGTAACTATTTTGAATTTTTCCGTAAATTCCAAAATATTTGTGAGATGTTTCGACACAAGGATTTTTCCAGTGATCATATTATCTTGTCTTATTGCATTCAATTTTGATTTTCTAACCGTCAAAACCATAGAAAAAATTTAATCAAGGTGGCTTTAAATTTTAATTTCAAATTAATTAAGAATTGGCATGTTATATCAAATTTTCCACTAATTTGCAAAATATTTAGAAATGAAATTGCAAAAAGAGCTGCTGTTAGTGATGTGTGAACTGTTTTTATTATTCGTTAAAAAAAACTCTTTCGTCGTGCAAACAAACATTACTCATAATAATAATAACTTTCTATTCACTGAACCAGTTTTTAAACAGATATTTAAATTTCTTTACAGCAAGAACTTGCCAAAGCTCAATATGAGAGTTTTAAGGAAGAGGACTCCCAGTCGGAATCAAGCAGATCGTTATCTTTCAGCTCTACAAAAACCTCAGACGAAGAGAACAATTTGAGTATGAATTTAAAGTTTTCAAACAACGCGCGACGTTTGATGAAGAGGAAGATGTCGAAAAAGCATATTACAGTGCACGAATCTGATCATGAGGACAGTTTAGATTGTCACTCTGATTTTCACAGGAGCAAGTCAGGAGATGTTATGGAAATGTTGTCGAAAAAGGTTCTCATCTCAATCATTTATTTGGCTTTGAATTTGACAAATGACGAAATTCAATTGGCCGATTTGATTAGATTTTTAAGGGAGGGACATTTATCTTATTTGAACATCCAGCGCTTTTTGCCTGAGAACATCGAGCAGGATTACAAGTCTAATTACGAATATATGAAAAAATCTGTAATTTGGAACCATCTTTCGATGCGAACTATGGCCGCAAAGTTGGGCAGAGATATTTCTGTAACTGCTTTAAATTTACCCGATATTGTTAATTTAGCTAATAGGTATGTTGATGATCTCAGTTTGCCAAATGAGATGAAAAGAATAGTTGGGAAGTTCATTCAGTTTTATCAGCCAAAAATGCCTTTTGATAATTTTACGACGGATTTGAAACAAACTCCAAACTATGAGGGAAGAGCTATTAGTTATATTCTGTTTGTCCTGAAACTCCTTTTCGGGTTAGACGGTTTTCGAGAAAAGGAAATCTCAAAGTCAGTGAAAAAAGTTAATAAATTTATCGAAGAAAAAGAATTGAAATTATTTGTTTTCGAAGATTGGTTAGAATATCTTAATTTGAGGTTAGTTTACTTGAATAAGCATCACATACCGACCTCTATGCTGGAAAATACACACACTTTAAAGGCTCCAGCTGATCATAATAAATATTTAAGCTATTTAAAAGCGAAATTCGAGAGCAAAGTTGCGCAAGATCGAATGACGAAAGGACAGCATGGGGCTGTAAATAGCGTCTCTAAGTTGTTGGAATTATTATCCAACTTAAGTCCGACTAAGGACGAAGACATTGATGATAATTTAATTGAATTTAATTCCAGTTTAACTCCTTCAAGAGATTATATTAAAAATATCCTTGAAAAGACTCAAGTCAATTCAAAAGTTTCAAAAATTCTTCTGCAGGATTTTTCAAAAATGAATTTGAATATCTTTTATAAAGATAAGGACAGTTTAGGTAAATATTCTGATTATTTCAAGGACATTCATAACTTAAAATTAGTAATTAATGAAATTAGCATAAATTATGATAAACTTCAACCAGTCTCAATCCCAATTCGAGAAAATCAAATTGGATTAAGGCTTTCTTGGAAGTATGAAGTTGTATTCTGTGCTGAAAGAGAGTGGCAGGATTTGGGACCTCCAACTTCAAGACAATACACAGCTAAAGAAGAGTCCCGTCAAAAACACTTGAATAAAATGAGGAAATATATTAGTAAAAGTAAAAATTCTCCACAAAAAGAACCCAAAGCAGATGAATTGGAATTAAAAGTTACCAACTGTGATTATTGGTTGAACTTTATCAATTCCCTGACTTATCAAAGGCTTTTTATTGCCAATGATTATGACACTTTAATGGAGTCTTTGCCAGATAGTTTTCAGTTCTTACTCAAAGAATGTGCCCGAATTGTTGAACAAGACTGCAAATATCTCCTCGTTGAATTACTTGCTATTGAGAAAACGTTTGTTTATACGTTGAATGAAGAATTTGATAATATTCCTAAGGATAGACTCGATGATAAGAATGTTGGGTCTTTATTTAAGTATTTATGGTAAATGTTAAAAGAGAAACGTAAATAAAATTTTAATTACATATATTGATCATTTGATATAATAATAAATGAATGTGAAATATGAATTCGATATTATTGTGATTCCTTGTTTTTAATAAATAATTATTTTTTTCTGTAGAAAATGTAATTTTTGATGTTCTATTATACTTAATAGTTATTTATACACAAGGTTGATAAGATATTATTAAACACAAAGGTTGATTTTAGCCCCGATTGCAGCGAGTGCCTTACAGAAGGCCCGAGTGTATAATAATGCTTATCGACCGTGTTTTATACAAAATTGTAATCATTTTTTAAAATAAATTTACACAAAAATAAAAAAAATAATTGTTTTATTAAAAAGTTTGTTAAGCGGCTCTAAATTAAAAATTTGAAATATTTTGCATCCCTCTATTACTCTTTGCCGAATATTTTTCATCTCTCACTTACTCATAGCCGCAAAGCGTAGCCAAAAAATTTCCAATAGGTGGTTTTTCAAATAAAAATCGTTAATACTGGCAAACTGCAGGTAAGCCAAGCCCTTCAAAATTGACGATCAAATAAATTTAATGGATTTCTTTTACGGAGGTCACACTTTAATAATAAATAAAAAGCACTTGTGCTATAATAACGACTTTGACCGAGCAAAATTGAGTGTCATAATATTAAGCAACAAAAATGTATAAAATGTTTTTTTTTGCATTTTCGTATTGAAAGGTTAGCTTTTCGATATCGATTGTTTGATTGATGGTTTAAGCAATTTTGATAATAGAATTAGAGATAAAAAATTATTTATTTTCATTAATGATATTTATGGAACAAATAATATTTAAAGGTAGTTTATAAAATTTTAAACTGCAGAATAATATACACAAAAATATAGCACATGAATGAAAAAGCGAGCGTAGCGAGTGCTTTATAGAAGATCTGCGTGTTTAATAATTCTTATCTACCATGTTTAATACAAAATTTTATGCATTTTCAAATAAATTAACAAAAAAAACTTTTGAAAAGTAATTTTTTATGAAAACTTAATTTATATCTATGATGAAATTTTGTAAATCTTTCTTACTCACTGACATCAATATAAATTTGTTTAATTTCTTTTACGGAGGTCTCACTTTAATAATAAAGAAAAGTATTAGTTCTGTCAAAGAATTCTTTAAAGCACTTGTGCTATAAAAATGTCTTTGACGGAAAAAATTTAGTGTCATAATATCAATTTTATGCAATAAAACTGTATTAAACACATTAACAATGCTTTTTATTTCATTTTTGGTCGTATTTAATATTTTCATTTTGTGTTTATAGTCAATGGTTTTATTACAAATATATGAAAATCCGTGTTATCCAAGGTACTGCTTCTCCCGATTACCTCAGATAAGTGAAATTCTACAGTGCTTATTAAACCCTTGATTTAGATTTAAATCTTATAATAGAAAATAAAAATTACTAGATAAATAAATGCTAAACTCTTATATCTTGATTACATAAACTAAATCATTTTAAAATGATATCTTTTTTGATTAACCTAATAATAAAACACTGAATAAACAGGCGAAAGTTCAAAGACCTACGGTTTGTTATGATTTCAAATTTGCCGGGTTTTTGCGGTGTTGGCATTTGAATTGTAGCGAAGAATAAGAAGAATTTTCGCTTTTTTCGTGCGGTTTGATAACAAACATCGTCGGTGATAATAAAAGCTCGGTTCTTGTTGTTGGTTTCATCAGTCAGAGTGATTTCAGGAACAGAGGAGAGAGTCTTGTTCCTCAGTTTGTGGTGGTTGTGAATAATTACGTTTTGTGCAAGAGAAATGGCGAATATTTTCGAAAGTGTAGAAGTTGGACCGCCAATTGAGGTTTTTGCACTAACTGCAAACTTCCTCAAAGACCCGAGTCCCAAAAAAGTGAACCTTGGTGTCGGGGGTGAGTTTGGAAAACATGGAATTGTTTTATTTAACTCCTGTTGTCATGTATTTTGGGAAAAGCGGGAAAAAGGTCAAGGTTAAGGGTGGACGTATTTCATGGGAACAATTTTGCAAAATTATTGTTCAGCGTTGTATTACGCAATTGTTTCTTTTTTCTCCTCTGCTGTACGTACTCTCTGTTTGTCAATTTATCGGTGAGGCTATCAGTAGAATAACTGAGCAATTGAATTGATTACGTTATTGTGAATTAGAGTAATCTCGGATGTTTTGTTTTTTTAGATAAGTTGTTTAGTACAAAGTTGACTTAGGTCTATTCTATTACTATGCAGTTTTAATCAATTGTAATATATCGTCATAATTGTAATACATATACAATTATGCTGAAATAATTTTAAATTTTCTTTAAAATAGGTAATTTTAATAACAAAATTTAGAGCAAAATATTGGAATTTTGAGAAAATTTAGGATTACTTAATTTTTCAGTAACATTTCGGATATATTTACTTGGCAAACTAAAGGTGGTCATAAAATGATGTAACTCTTTTGCAATATAACAAAACATTAAATCAGAATAGTTCCCAAAAATTATTATTAGAATGGTTGGTTCATCAATAATTCTATTAAAAGTTCTACGTCAAATCGATCTTCATATTTACAACGTTAATTACTACTTTTAATGAGATTCCAATTAGTGTTTAGAACACATGTTTTTAAATGTATAACAAGGTTGGAATTATTTGTGCAGTTTTATTTCTATTGCATTTTTGTATTAGAAATACATATAACTCGTAAATACTTTAACCTTTTAATTAGAGTGTAATAGACATCAATCAAAATTTTTGTTTTTTAGGAAATTTTTTTTAAAATCTGGCCAATTTCAATACTTATTTTTAGTAAAATTAAATACAGAAATGTTTGCAGGTTCTTAATGATTATAGACATTTTCATAAAATATTTATTTAATTAAAATCTCTTTTTTACCCAAAAAGAACAAAACTTGAAAATGTTACTTAGTTTTATTTATAAAGTATTTTTTTTTTATTAATAATAATCCTAGTTAGTTCCATGACCATATTTCTAATACTCTCTTTTAGTTGGTTATAATACTTATCTCCAATTTTAAATAAGTTATTAGCATCCTCAGAATACCTACAAATTAAACTTATACAATATTGTATATACCAGTGATGGGCAAACTACGGCCCGCGACATGATTTTAAGAACCACATAGGGTAAATTATATATATATATTTAAACAGTTATTTTCGTTTCAAGACGGTTTAAGTTTCGGTTTTCAAGTAGGAAGGCTGTTTCCGCTAGGAGACGAAGTCGACGACGCGAATAGCTTCCTTCGAGAATTAAACGTCAAGAAACGAATGCCATTTTTCCCAATTTTCATTTGTAAAATAGCACAAAAACTATTTAAAAATTCATATGGGAAACATTGAAACACATAATTCACAGAAATTGCCCTAAATGAAATTGTTTTATAAATCAAAGAAGTGTTTGCAAATATAATTTTGTAATACTGATCATATTAAATGATATTTAGAATTTAAATTTGATATAATTTCAAGTTTATTCAAAAATATGACGTCAC
>JXOV01006473.1:0-15733 GCA_001014945.1 Clogmia albipunctata
GGTCAAGGGGCAAATAAAAAAAAAAAAAAAAATGCCCTCCTGTTAATATAATAATTATAGTAGATAATCATTAATATAGATTATCTACTATATACTATATGGTTACGGTAATGAAATTTCACTGGATAACCCAACTTTTTTCTGTTGACGATTTTCTCGATCACATTGATGTATCAAATACAGTCAAATAGAAGATACTGCAAATACTGTCATTGAAGATGCTTCGTCACATTATACAATTTTCAACTATTAATTAACTATTGAGGTTTTTTGGTAGTAAATAATTTATGTGAACAGAATTATTGAATTTTATTAAATCATCCTTTTTTAATTCGAGTCACACTTATCAAAAATAAAATGTCTAGCACAACAGAAAAGTGGTGAGAAATTGTAAATTATTTATATGAAAAATTAATAAGCTATAAAATTTCATTGCAGCTATTAAAAATCAAAAATTTTATTTGCCATTATAGAATTTGAGTGTGGCTGTAAAAACTTTGGCAGTAATAAATATTAAATCGAGAATGAATCTGATAATAAATAGGCAATAAAAGTAAGGAGTTTTCAATCGGAAAATATGTCAAACGTGCCACAACGACTTGTTTTTAAGATGGGACAATTTAATTTTTGCGCCCTTCAGAAAAGGAATGACAAGTGCGAGAGGATAAACTACTGCTGGATCTTAATTATGTTTATGCTACAGTTTTGCACATCAAATCGTAGTGCGTTATTTGTGCTGTCGCAATTTCCATTAATTTTCGTGACGCATGCAGTGGATGGGACAGAGCTGCCTGCGAATGAACTGAATCGGAAAGCTGCTTTCGGGAGCTGGACCTAGCCCAGGTCACGCTTGGGTATTGTTGGCCACAATTTTCAACATACAAAAACATGCACTGTATTTTCTGTTCTCGGGTTCGGGTTTGTTCCCTTTCCACCGATGCACACAAGTCTCTTTTAATGAAACTAACATATTCTGTAAATATAAAAATATCATATTTTTTATTTAATTAAGTATTTAATACTTCTCAAAATAAAATAAGAATGTATGGTAGAAGCCGAACTGAAAACATTATTACAGCAAGAAAAGATAACACTTCATTAATTATCTGTCTTATTTTTAACTGCTTCTTATCAAATTATTGTTACAATGGCAAATGACTAAGTCAATATCAGTATGTGATATTTTCTGTTTTTGATTTCGCAATTCGATAATCATTATATTAGATATTAGTATTAAAAAAGGATATTTGTCATATTTCAGCATTTCTCAGTTTTTCACACGAATTTACTACTAAAAATGATTTGAGAAGGCATTTTTTCATAATTGATTTTAATATGACCAAGTTTTATTTGCATTTTGAATATTTCATATACATCAAATGAATTTAAAAATTTTGTATTATTACTATGTGTATTTTAAATCATGAATTTCGAACATTTCTTTGAAAGACACTATTATAAAATTTTCGGTTACAAGATCTAGCAAAAGGTGGCTTTTTCTCCTATATTTTTTAAAATGTTTTGATAAGAAATAACTTTGCTAAGTTACGCGAGTTTAATTTTGTTAAATTTTACTTCTAAAACGAAATGATTTAAGCGGATGATTGTAGTTTTGCGGGTATTCAATTAATGTTCGACTAATTTTTTAAAAAAATATTCTTTAAAATATTTGAAAAATCATATTAAAAATCTTGTTTTTGTTGCAATTTTAAAATTCATTCTTATCATTAAATAGACATAAGTCTATTTAAATTGTAAATCTATTTGATTATTTTTTTTTTTAAATATTAACAAATAATAAATTATACAATTTACCTATGTGCCCTGCCACCAGTTCATTTTACTGCTGCCAATGCACACAATTCACACAGTCCCACAGCTATAGATTTGAAGTGTGCAAAATTTAGAGAGACATGTGTATGGAGGACATTTTGTAACGAATGACAGCATTTATTCTCTCTCTTCATCTCTGCCTGTTGAGATAATTGTAGCGTTAGGGCAGCACAATTGAATTTATTGCGCAAATTGTTTTAGCATTAGTTGGAAACAATGTTGGCAAAATGAATATTACCGACGTGCCGGATTGTGGTATTTGGTGAAGGCTTCATCTGCTCACATAATTTATCGTGACAATTTACAATGATTTTTGCCCACTTCCTTATCGTGTTTGCTGTTATCATTGTCCGTGTTGTAATATGTTTTATTAATTAAAATAACTGTTAGTTTTATTATAATACTCAATGTTTCTATGAATTGTATGTTTTACTAAGAACAATCCTATTTAAGAAAACCATCTTTAAAATATAAAAGCTATTTATCCTATAAATCCGTTCTATGCCGATGATCCAATTATTATTTATAAGTTAGTAACTTTTGGAACATTAAAACAATCTTAAAATCAAAAATTTTAACAAAACACAAATGAAAGTGTTTCTATAATCTTAATATGTAGTATAATTTGTATTCGTTTAATGAGCAATTTAAACTGTTTTAAAGACGAAGTCGGCAATAAAGTTTTCGCATCGTCAAACTTTTAATAGGGGAGCAATGTCATTTGTTTTATAATTTGTCATAACTTTTTTGGAGATAAACATCAAAGATTTTATCAGTTTTGTGAAATCCAATAATTAAGTAAAAATCCCAGTCCAAAAGTCTTTAGAAAGCTTTTAGTCGGAAAATATGTAATACACTTATTTTTAAATGAAAAAAACAACCAGTTACCTTCAACATATCCATATGCAAATTGGAAATCCATGTAATTGTCTGCAAATTATTTAATAAACTGACTTTAGACTTTGTGAATGTTTGTATATAAATTTGTGTGACTGGGGCAACCATTCTAAAATGCAGAAGCACTTAATCGTATTAATTATTCATTTTCGTAGTTCTCTTCAAGTATTTGCAATTCAGAATTCGCTCCTTGTCGACTGAAATAAATACTCTATACTTGGCTGAATGTATATATGTTATATAGACTTCTCTCTGCTATACTCTACTCTATACTAAAAACTAGAGGAAATCTTGATTTTGAGCTGCAGAATAAATAATGGCATAAAAACGGCAAATCTGTTCCCCAGCGGAGCAATTGAATAAATTATTAGAGACCGAGAGACATCAGGGACAAACGACGACGATGACATTGAAGACGATTTGGTTTCGGGAGGAATGATAAAGAACGGTTCCTTATTTGATTTAGGCATCATCATCTTTGGACATTAATCAAATAGCGCTGGACTCACTTTAATGTCGCAATAATCAAAAACTTTATAGTCGAATAGAAGAAGTGCTTATATTGACCAAGTCAGGATTTACTTTTAGCTATCTACGAGTATATATTTTATTGCACACATGGTAGCTATTTGTGGTAACGAAATAAAAATAAAAGTGAAGAGCATTTCTGTGTGGTGGTAAAATATCGATTTACTCTATTTATTAATTAAATATTTAATGCAGTTTAAATGAAGTGAAGATGGCTAATTGATATTTTTGTAAATAAATTGAATTATTAATTTTATCACTTGAGCTTCAATACTACATTGAATATAATTTTTGTTTTTATGTCATTTAAAAGATTAGTCTGCGAACAAAAATCGTTTCTGTTCGGTGGCGCAGCCGATGAGGATCTTTAAGAAAAATTAATTTAACACAGTTTTATCTCCTTGTTTGCAAAATATTCAGTAAATATGTATATAAAATTCCTATTTTAAATACTATTATATATTTTAATTGATATCCGAACTTAGAAAACGATTTAGTGATTTTTTAAATATACCCTTTTCCTAAAATAATACAAATTTTTACTCTATTTAAAAAAAATGACTGGATTAAGGTACTTGTTGATGGCTATTCTTCAATGACTTGTAAATATAACATACCATTCAAGACAATTTCATCCAGGGAATCGAACGTTAATTGATCGTACTACGTATTTGTTAGAACCTGATAGTTTTCTGATATGTGCCGTAGTTATCCGGCACTATTTGTTATATTTCATTTAGAGTGGTCTGAAGCGGATGCCAGTGGATAGGATGGGTGATTCCCAAGAGGTGTAGAATGGCGGGAGAGGACAGTGAATTGCAGAAGACGTGGACAGACCACGAGGTGGTTGCAGGAGCTTTTGGCTCCCAGGAAAAGATGTTATTTGCTTGTCGACTATTTACAAAAAGAGAACGAAGTGTGTCAAGCCTTAACTTTTATTCATGATTCAATAATATTAATATTTACAATAGTTATGTACAGGAGATGCAGGATGGGCCATGAAAGAAAGAGATGGAGAGACAATTTGAATGTTGGGAGTTGCCTCTCAGGTCCTGGAACTGTAGCGGGAAATAAGGATCACTACAGGTCCATTGCTTTACTGGAAATAATTTCAATGTGTATATGGCTTAAGTTATTTCACTTTACATTTCTGACTGAATAACACTAATGAAATATGGATAAGAAGTTATGCTATACGAGCAAATTATCAATGGAGTGTATTCTTTTCTTGGCTAAAATAATCTTGTTATGCCTATCATCATTTGGGTAATTTTTTACCAAATAATTCTTCCATTGGAATCCTTATTATTAGATTTCGTTGCTTTAATCAAAATATGTTTGACAATGGAAAATGTTTTTTTTTCAGAAATAAAAAAAAGTTTCAAAATCCAATAAGCTATCTTTATGATCTATTTACACGTATACAAAAGATATATACTCAACAACCGTTACCAGTCTGGGTCTAACTAATTGGTTTTACTTAATCAAAATTAAGCCTATCTATTCATTTGCCAAACTTTCACAATTGACAATTGAATATCATGTCTACTAGAACGAATCATTAATTGATATGATGTGATAATCACCATAAATTGATGATTCCTTATAGAGCCCATATATTGAAAGGGCTTTGCTAACGAAACAGAACACATATTCTACGAAGAATACCTTCCATTTCAAGATTTTCATCTGTATCCATTTTTAAGAGTATAATATGTTTAACGTTTCCAGTACTGCTAATAGATTTCCGAATGAAATATTTAGAACAGGGGACTGGAGATCAAAGTTGATTGAAAGGCATTAAATCAAGAAAGAGGGCAATTGGGCATATTAAATATTTATTGGTTTATACAAACATTTTGGGTCGAAATCGATATGGGATATTGAAATCAATTTCATGGTCAATGATTTTAATCCTTATTAAAATTGATATAGAATAATGTGAATCCCAATATATGTATAGAAAGGGAAAATGTATTTAACAATATCGTTTATCGTATTAAGTCAGTTTTGGTTGATTGCTCTGGTCATTAGGAATCAATCAGGAGTGGAGTTTCATTAAATTTTAAAGTACTCCTAGAACGATGGTATCGATTGAAAAAGACGAGCCCGTATTGATGGGGATTTTAAAATTCTGGAAATGTATCCATCAGTAATTGGTTTTGAATAATAGACTTCTTGTTATATGACTTCTTTGTTTCATTAAATTAACAAGGGCTGAGCCGACGAACAAGTAATAAACAAAATATCCTTGTAGAAGGAGCGAGTATCTGTTAAATAAATTTAGAAAAGAAATTACGTGCGTCGCGTTTTAAAACGGGATATGGATAGGAAAAAAGACTCAAGTTTCAGGAAACTAGGAAATGTTGTCTCTTAACTAATTTACTCTCGTTGTCAGTTCATTTGCACTTTTGCCTCCACTAACCTTAAACTTGTTTCTCATAATAAAGAAGCGCTCAATGCAAAAAAAATTCCTGTTTTCAGTCAAATGATTTTCTGTGTGCAGTACTCGGTTTTTAATATGCTCCTTTTCTCTTCTCCTTAATCTGCGTGCAGAGAGTAGAGTGACCAGTTTTAAAAGGTTATTTATATTAAGTCGAATATACACTCGTTGCATAGGGAGAATCGATATTCGTTTAGATTTGAATAAATATCTCAAATTGTATTGTAATACTCGTTAAAATTTAAAATTATTGCAACACACTTAATAATAGATGTGTATCACAAATTTCATGGAGATAGGTGCAATACAACAAGATTTATATGTTTTAAAATCGGTAATGCTTTAATTTGAGTCTATTAATCATTAAACAAAAACTCTAAAATTTAACCATATTTTCTATTTATAAAATTTTTAAATAATAAGTTCTAAAATCATCAAACATATTTTGATTTAATTTAGTCTTATTTTATAATGTTTTAATAATACAAATAAAGAATCAACTAAAATACAAGTTTTACAGAAAAATACGAGAGATATATCACCAAATCTATAAAGACACAATCAAAAATATGAATGAAAGAAAATTTTAAAAATGAAGTAATATGGCTTCAATAAATTAAAACAATATGAGTTCTTATTATATTATTGTTCAACACGCCTCGTAGCCGATGTGGTAACGCATCCGACTACCTCTTCGGAGTCAAGGGTTCGATCCCTGGGCGGGTGGGATTGACTGGGTTCTTTTTCAACTGGTCTAGGTAATAGCGCCTAGACTAATAATACACTGAAAACAAATAGTCACCGAAATGTCGAAAACCCGTTGGTTAAGGTTGAGACCCCCCATGTTCCTTACAGGAATTAAAAGAGAAAATTTATTTTATTATATTATTGTTCAATAAAATAAATGTGTAAATCGAAAACTGCGTCCTTATTCTATTAACAACAAGTGTATATTGAACATTTCTGACTATTATTAATAATATATCTTTTACAAATTTGAAATATTAAATCGTGAAAACAACCTAGAGAAATAAAAAAAAGTGTAAGGATTGTTATATACAACAGGATAATCCTGGAAGACTTACTGGTCACACTACTCTGATTAGCCCTAAGGGAAATAAATAACTGTGCTCGAATTGGTGAAAAAATGAGAAGGTTGGCGGAAATGCAAACATTTCGATTATTTAATTAATAATGCTTCGTTGATGTTGACTCGCTTTATTATAGATTAAAAAACCGTTCAAGTATCTGATGCGATTTTGAATACTTGAAATACCATAAATTCTTTTCAAAAATCCGCCCGAATCAAACTTTAATAATATTAAATAATATTATTTCTAAACAATTTTTCGCCTCTACAAAGCCGATGTTTGCTGAAAGCGAATTATGTCTGCGCTTATACATAAAAAATGCTGCTGTGCTTATATTGAAACCGTCTCTCACTCTCAATCTCTCTCAATGGATGGATTTTGTTTGATGTCGGTCAAAAGGAAAACCCGGCAAAACAAAATTTCAGGGGATTTTAATTTTCATTGAAAAATTCCATAAATCTAATATATTTTCTTTTATGCGATTAAACATTATACGCTCTATACACCGATCTCACTGTGACTGTTCACTCTTTGCTCCTATCCCTGGCAGAAGCACAAACACATCTGAAAAAGGAAGCGCTATCAGCATTTCAATTCTACCAATTGATTGAAGGCTTGTGAATCTTTTTGGAAATTGTGTAGAGCAAATTTTTTTTTAAATATAAGAGTTTTTATTTTTACATTTTAACATTTGTTTTAAATTTTTTGTTTAATCCTATATCCCTATAATCCTTATATCCCCTATTCCATTTGCTATATAATTCCTAATTCTAAGTAAGAAATTGAAAAAATTGTTTCCGAATAATTATTTGTTGGCATTGGTAAACTATCGAATGATGAGTTGTCTTACTTATATTCAATTCTGAACGAAAAATTATCAGTGCAGGAAGAAATCACTCTTACAACTAGTTCTCATGTTTACTATCTTATCACATATTTTTTTATATAAGGCCTAATCAACAGGTGGGTTCTGCGCCCATCCTACTAATATACCAATTTTGCTCATTAAACAAATGTTGAAAAAAATAACTACAAATGGGAGACTTTTAAAGGAAGAGAAATTCACAAATGAAATTCCTTCCTTTATATTTTCTTTATTAGGAAACAAAAATAACTTCTTGTAATCATAGTCACACTTATTTAATAATTGGAGATATTTGAAAGTATTTGGGCAAAACCATGAAGCAAAAACGGCAAAATTTGACTAGAATTATATTTATATTTTTATACAATTCTAATGAAAAATCTTTACATTTTAGTAGCCAATGCTTCTTCTATAATTTGTTTCGTAAACGTACAGTATTGAATAAAGTATAATTCCATACCCGCAGACAATTACAAATCGTGTAAAAAAATTAGTAATAATAATAATATTTCCCACAACATTCCGGTATGAAACTGGATGAAGTCTCAACCTCAACCACCGGGTGTTAGATTTACCATGACTATTTGTTTTCAGTGTATTAGTAGTCAATTAATAGCACCTAGACTAAAAGTTCTATTCGCTTGACAAGTACTTCCCTTAATTGTAAGTGTTTAGACCTTAATTTAGTACTGGGTTGTCATATTATTCTTTACTTCATATTTCTCGGAAAAATATGTAATAAATATGGGAATTGTATAAAATCTTGTAAAAAACTGGTTGGAAAAACAGTATTTCAGTATAGGCTTAGTATAGGTTGGAAAAACACATAATTAAACTCTCGTATCTATAAGAAAACTCATTTCATTTGCTTTCTAGAACTCTACTTTAATTTAATTATGGTTCATTTTTCCTACGCGTTGTTTAATTTGAAAATCAAATGATAATGTAATAACTACATAAAAGGAAATTTATAAGCAATAACCGGTGTATACTTGTTTATCGAAAGGGTAAATGACGTTGCATAAATACAATTACAATAAAAATCTGGATAGCCTTATTATTAAAAGTCTTTGATAATAAAAAAAAGTTGAATTTTGGTTCTAAAGCTTCACCTTCTATTAAGTAATTATTATCATAACTTGGAAATTAATTATATGAAATACGAGTAAAGTAGACGCGCTTGACATTAAATATTTTAAATATTATTTGATGTCTTTTTCTAAGAAAATAATAGTTAAATTAAGAATGACCTTTAAACTTCACTCTTTTAATTTCTGGGAAAATTCGATTTTGAAAAAGATGAAATTTCACATTAAATCCGTGAAATAAAGAAAGTATAACTGAAAGATTATGATACAAATCATTTTGACATTTAAAAAGGTAGCATGGCAAGTTCGTTTTCTCAATTGGACACATTGCAAATATCTTGCGAATTGATATAATTTCGTTTTATGGTTATCGTATGCGATTAAAGTGTGAATCAGATCGAAGGAAGCTCGTTGCCGGTCTTCGAGGCACCACCCTCGACTTGATTATGAGCTTCAAAAGAAGGCAATATCACCTACATAATTTATTGTTTTTCCGTTCACGTACACATACTTTAATCTCACTGAATAACGACGGCACTCTCATTGTCTTCTTCCCTCTTGTTACCCTCTTCGCCCTAATCACACAAATTTACCTTCAACAATGTGGAGATGGAGAGAAGGAGATTCTCTACATCCTTGGCTAAGGAACGCACATCGCCAAATTATTCAGTATTATAATTCCGTTGATGAAGCGCGAGCGGATAATTTTTCTTTGATTGTGAACACTAAGAGGGAGGGTAGAAGGTGAGTTGAGGGGGTAGAAGGTGGTTAAGAAGCTGGTTGATGTTGGAAGTGCAGGAGAAAGTTAATAAATTAATAAAACAGGAACCATAAAGTAACAATTGGATTCGGAATAGTACACACTGCAAAATTAAAAGGGGAGGCAGCAGGCGACGAACGACGCGGCATAAACAAAAGGGATACTGCGGATGCTGTTACTGCCTGAGATGGTGAGAAATTTGTGTGTGGCAAACGACGACTACCGTTTGCTGACAGCGGTTTATTATTATTTTATTATTAAATTTGTATTACCCAGATTACTTTCGTAATTTGCTTAAAGTAATTAATTAAGGAATTAATATTTGCCATTGCTAAATGTCATGTAATGTACTTTATTAGGACACATTCACCAGAATTTAATTATCGCTGAAAGGGGTTCCTTCAAGGGATTTTATGACAGACTTTTTAAGTGGTTGTTTTGAAGACATTCTTTCTTCTGAGGAATTGTAATTCTTTTGACATCCAGCATATTTTATAAAGTTTTCATATATTCAGTTTTAATTAATTCTTAATTAATCTAAATTATTCTTTTGAAAAATAATTACATTCAATTAGTTTTTCCGAATATAGCAAAATAGTGATTAATTCAGAAAAAATGATGATAAAATAATCCTTAGAATAAATTGTATATCGTTAAAAGATTACTATAAGTCAGAAAAGTCAACGATCCAATGATAATTTATCGTTTTACTTTGACTTCTCTTCGTCAATTCATTATTGTATCATCGTCAAATGTCATAATTAGCTGTTTTTCATTCCACGAATTAATAATGAATCGTTGTACCATCCTTAATAATCGTTTTTTAAGTTTCTGACTTCTGCAAACCAAGCCTATTCATATCAAAGATTTGTTTTAAAATGATGTTATTCTTTTTCAGATACAGGAAAATTTTTATTACGTTATTCAAATCATCGGATTGAAATCCAAAAAAGTAACAGTAAATATATTAATCTTCGAGTATAATTGCAAGGAGAAATCACCTTCACAACATATTCTTATGCATCCTGTGGTCTGTAAATAGTTGGCAATGTTAGTAATAAGGACAGTTAGTATCCATATTACTAACATTTAATATCTCCTCTAAAAAGGCTACATCTATACTACCCTAGGGTGCGGGACCGAATGGTGAGTCTAATAAACAGTTTTATCCTATCCCATCGTAATGCGCCTGTAGATAAATTTAAGTAATAATTATATCGATTATAACCAATCATAACCCATCAAAGTTGTGAGCTTTTTTCCACATTGGGAACTCGCATCGTCGACTAAACCTCTTCTCGATAATAAACTATTCATATGTTGATTTTTGTCCCTTTGATTAAGTAACATTCACGAGAAAATAAATTTGACAAACAAATACTTTATAAGATAAGTACAAAATTAAATATAACATACAGAAATAATTCTGATTCTAACTTATAAGGATGTGACTTTAAAGTATCAAATGGTAACCTTTTACGCTCTTTTGTATCTTCACTCTTTAATTCATAAAATGATAACGTAAAACCCACCACAATAATTACACAATGTTTATTTCAGTGCATCTCTCCTGGAAAGGATTGTTATTGTTTCCACAACTATGGACGGTGCAACATGAGGGTGGAGGTCGGGGCAGGAATCATTACGTTAATAGTGGCAGATTTTTACACACAAAAAGTCTCATCATGTGTAATGCTGGAAATAATTGATGCATATAATTTCTGCTTATTGTGTTTTTATAGATAAACTAAAGGTCTTAAATAATTGTTTTCTGACTGTGGTTTTACCATTATTTTAATTTGTTTTCCCTTTAGGATTTTTTCATCTAGGTGAAACATGACAATAGGCTTGCTGGCCATTGAAAAGAACACAAATCGTTGTACTCTTAATATAAAAAATGTCTATATTATCGTCTAAAGATGAAGTCTGTAGTCTAACAGGATGTGAATCGACTCTGAATGTAGTATGAATTCCTCAGTTAATTGATATTCTACTCGCATAAAGACGATTGTATTTGAGCACGGGTTGTGTGATTATGCAAACGAGATACCAATTTGAAATGATATGAAACATGAATCAAGTTTCGATCTGAAAGGTATTCGACAAAGGTTACGCTAATCCAAAATAATTAAACATGTTTATACCAAATTTACCATAATTAATTTTAATTATATTCAAAATCATTTATATTTTGTACTCTATTTTGAACTCTAAATATATTTAGGAAACAAAACTTTATTTTTTTATACAAATTATCAAATATCTTTGATTGACAATTTGACGCCTTTATTTCACACAAAACCAAAGTCAAACACAAAAAATCAGCCTAATAATACGTCACCGTCTCCACTGTTAAGCATTGTATTTATTTATGTTAGTGAAACATACCAAGAAAGCTTATATATATATAGGATACGATTAAGCACCTCCCAAAAGAAAATGTTCTTGGCCTCTTCGTTAAGAGACGCCACAAAACAAATGAGATCATGTTAGAAATAAATGTTATTTGTTTTTTTCTTTTAAGAAATATAATTGCTCTCCCTATTTTGTTTGTTTTTACACAATTATTTAATATGTCTTCTTCTTCGAAGACATAATAACCGTTACCGATCTGCGTCTAACCAAATGATTTTACATCGTCAAAGTTTTCAAATGCCCTTTCTATTCATTCATCTTTCGTAATTGACAATTGAATATCATGTCTATGAATCATTATTTTTTTATGATTTGATTAACGCCATGAACAAATGCTTCTATATAAAGCCTATTTATTGGCAGGTTTAGACCCCGAAATAGAACACATAATACGAAAAATGCAATCCCCTTCATGACTTCCATCTGTAACCATTTTTTGAATGGTAGCAAATTACTAGTATTATAGAAAGACCCGATTTATCTCTTCGATTCTATATACCCCATCCAAGCTTTGAAAACATATCTGGGTTCAAACGAATAGTATTGACGATGCAAGTAATCACAGAATGTTGTTAGTGAAAAAGAGTAATGAATTTTGAAAGAAAAAAATTCGGTCTGTATAGTTAAAAACGCAGCAAATATTTATTTGAAATCCTCTTTTAAAATATTTAACTTAATCAAGGTCATAGCACACACCCTAGACCATTAAAAATATAGCGGTAAAAATATGGCTTGAATTTTGATATTTATTCATGATAGGTTATTGATTTCCATTTTCTGGCTCCACAATTTTTATTTTTTATACAAATATGAATTTTTGTATTTGATTTAAATCTCTGTGATAATTTATTTTAATCGTTTTTATTGTTTATTCACCGTGAAAAATTAAAAGTCTAATTAAAGAATACCACACCAAACGTGAATTCCCAATTCAAGTAAATGAAGCCAATCTTTTATCTTCTGACTGCGAATCCAATTAAGTTTAACTCCCTTAACTCTCTGAAAAAGTTAATTATTTTTCAAGTTACGAAAGAGTTAGAAGAGCTTTAATTTGTTTAATTTTATATATTATTTCAATTTAGAAGTAATTGCAGTTTAAATATAAACACTTAAAGAAGGGTAAATTTCTATCCCTAAAGTTGAGTTGTTTCGAACAATTTCTCTAGAGGGCAATAAATATTCTTCTTTATAATTTAAGACTGTCAAAATAGGTTTTGGAATTTTGAATTTATTACGTGACTCTTCTAATTTAATTTTGAGTACTTTTACAAAACTGTACCTTATTTATTTAAAATATCGAAAATATTTTTTGATAGTTGAATTTATTTTCTAAGAGAATTAATTGTTTACAAGTTTAATATAGAAGAGAAAGCGTTCACCATAAAATTAAGCAATATGGCTTCAAATTAAAGAATTCTGAAGTTGAAAAATGTAATCGATTACGAGTATTGGTGGCTGTGTTATTCGTTTTATCGCAATATGTGAGCATGGGTTCAAATGGGCTATTCACGACTTTTAATTAAAATTCGCAGACTGAATTAATTCGCGTGAACCGTTTTAAAGTTTATTGCAGTTTTAATTAAAATCGTACACGTACAAATTACCTAAAATTTTTATTGGTGCAACGAACCGTGATAAATAAATACCAAATTGCTTATGTTGCTGCGAAGTTAATACACGATCCTAATTCTTTTAACTGCAGGCGTATATTTCTTTTTAATTAAGGTTTTGTTGTAATGAGAAAAGATTCCTGATGTTTTACAAATAAATGACTAGAAATATGAACAACTATTTGAAAATTTTATTTGGTGAATATATAATTTTTATTATTATTATAAATTATTAAACTTAAATAGTTGGAAATTTACGAATGTTCTTAAGTAACTTTGAAATTTTAATAATAAATATTTCTCAAATTGTAATGCAAAATGCGAAATGTTCAATCTAATTTAAAATTTACTTTTCATTTCAATATTTTTTTAAAAATTAGCATCAATAATACATTTAAATTTAATAAATAGTAATATCACCGCGTAACGGGAAGGCAAATAAAAAGGAATTATTATTTTTTTGTGTTTCATAAAAACTGAAGATTTTGAATCAGTTTAGATTCAAAATTTTATTAATAAAGCTGGCGTTAAAATTTTCTATGGGAAAGAATAGAATACACTACACACCATTGATGTTGGTTCCTATTCGATTGAATTCTTTTTCATGTTATTCTTTATCGACGACACACCAACCGTTGCAGATCTGGTTCCAACCAATTGATTTTACGTAATCAAAATAATCAAATGCCCTATCAATTCATTTGCCAATATTTCAATATTGACATTATCTGTAATGATGTGATTAGCACCATCAACAGATAATTCTTTGTAGACATGTTTTTGCCACCGAACACGCTTCAACGAAGAAGACCATCCCTTTCATAACTTTCATCTGTATCCATTTATTGAGTGAGCAAACTACAAGTATTAGCTAGTGAAAATGAGTAATGAGCTTCGAAAGAAAAAAATGGTCTGATTAGGGCTCGAACCTGGGCTTATGGAGGTGAATTCTGTTACGTCCTTAAATCCAACTGCGTTACCAGATATACCATAGATAATTTATCGAAAAAAGCAAAATTTATCGACGTTCAGCGATTCTCATTTTCATAAACCTCTTTAGCAACCTTCTTCTCAAAAATCAACCTTATATGTACTTGTTACTTTATTACAAACTTTTTATCTATAAACATGGCGTTGTGCAGAAGAGAAATATTTAATTATTTGTTATTACGATTTAAAAAAGAATATTTTTCAATATTCTAATCCAAGCTTATTTATATAGGATACAGCAAGTGGTGATGTTTTACGAGGACAGAGGACAATGAACAGAAAGAGGTGTGGCGAACTCTGAAATTTGGCATAAATATTCCAAAATATAATTAATCAAAGACAAGAATATGTAGATGAAAATCCAAAGTCCGTGGCTCAATTGTTTAGTCATTTGGAGCAGGCAGCATCAAGCATTTGTATCTGTCAACGGAAGGGGACAATGTTCCAGAGTGGGCTGAATTTAGAAATTTCAGGGCGGAGTACTCAAACAATATGTTTTGGTGGTGTCTGCAGCAGAGAGATATTTTTTTGCACACAATCAATTTTTTTAAATTTATGCAATCCATATTTGACTGCACTCAATTTTATTCCTTAATTTAAGAAAATACTTTAAGAGGAAATTTAATAGGAATATAATCAATCTTATTTTTTTTAATACATTTCAATTGAGATTTAATATATGAATGATATTTTGTTATTAATTTATAATTCCATTTATTTGGTTTATAAAATTGTTAAACCAAATTAATTATATTTTATTTTTTAATTCAATCAATTTTAAAATATTGAATTGTAGGGTTGTAACATTTCCTGATTTCAATAAAAAATAGATCTTTATGCAAAAACAATTACAAAATTGTTAAGAAAATAGTTATTAATTTATTCAGTATAATTTTATAGAGATTTTGTATAAAGAAAGTTTTTAGACAAAATAATCTAATGTTAATTTCTTTCGCATTTAATAATATATTGTAACTAAAATTTGGAACAACAATAAGTTTTCCTTCAAATATAAAATATTCTTTATTTCATAAAAATGAACTATTATTTTGTAGATAAAAATTAAACATTAAAGTTATAATGGTCTTTAATAGATCTCAAGAACGTATTTTTTTAAATTATAATATTTTAGATTTTAATGTTGTTTTTTTTTTTTATTTGTGTTTGGGGTTACTCGTATCGTCACATTTTTTTGGACATCACAAGGGCTGGG
>JXOV01006474.1:0-14897 GCA_001014945.1 Clogmia albipunctata
AAGGGAGATATTTGACAACCTAATATTATACTTTTACGATACTGACTTAATTTAAATAATTAGTAAAAATTTTTAATTGCTATGGTTTGCTTAATTTTTTGCATTTCATGTGTAGTTTTTTACATACTGGCATTAATAAAATATTTTTCTACTCCTTCTTTTTTCAAAGAGTTATCGGATTCAATTTGCCTTAATTTTTGTTTATTTTAAATCTATTACGGAAGTTGCACGTTACAAATAAAAAAATGGTAATGTGCTAACAACGTCTACGAAGCTGTATTATGTATTAAAGCGTTGTTAGCAAAATTAATATAATATTTGCATGGTATATGCAATATAGTGATGTGATGAGTGTTGCCCATAGCAAAAAATTCAAGAACTATAATTGTTTTCTGCGGCAAATGTATACAAATAGAAGATATGAAAGGGATGAACTTCTTCATAGTATGTATATTCTGCTTCGGTGACAAAATCCTGTCAATGCATAGGCCCTCATTTGCTCGTGGTGCTAATCACATCATAACAAATAATGATTCGTAAAAACATGATATTCCACTGTCGATACAAAAAACCATTGGGTTAGATCTAGAACGGTAACGGTTGTTGACTCGTAGAAGAAGAACAATCTAAATAGAAATATTTTAATTAAATGACTTATCACCGATTTTGAAGGAAAATAATGATGAAGTCATTTGTTTTTTAGGCTAAGCTAGATAATTCGAATTTGAATAAACTTACTTCTATATTTTATCCTAACAAGAAATATTCAAATAATTTTACCTGCCTCAAATCTTTTGCACGGTAGTGTATTTTTGAACATAAGAACAGATATTATTAAGGCGTTTTTATTATTGGTTCAGGGATTTTGTCTCAAGCTTAATCCTGCAAAATTACATAACCGAAAATTTTCATTTATCTTATTCGCAATTTAAATATCGCAATAAATCATTCGTAATGTGCATGTACATATATTTACCGATTCTGGCGAATAAGGAGCGTCCCAGCAAGGAGGTGAAAAGACGTCATCATTTTTTCCACGGAAGCTTTACGAAATATTTATGCTAAATCAACAAAAGTTTAGACTTATTATTATTTTAAATTAGGATATATCTCATTTACCTTCTTACAGTGTATAATATTAATGGTTCGTTATTTCCGCATTTTTCAGCTTCCTGCCGCAATTGATTTTTAAATAACGTTTATAAATCAAGGAAATGCTTCTATGAAATATTTGTGCGTGACAATTTTGACATTTCTAGGTGCTATGAATTTGCATAATAGAAAACTTTATTTTTATTTAGTAATAAATAACAAAATCCTTTAAATTATTTTAATAAAATGAATAGAAGCACAATTTAATAAATAGGTTAAATTTTTGATAATAATATTAGGTTGTCCCATATGAAGCTCTAGATCTGGAGCCCATAAACTCATAAACCCTGTATATACTCTATAAATACATTTAAAGCAGTTAGTTTAAAACAGAGTTTGAAGGAAAGTTTGAAAGAGAGGTTGAAACAAAGCAAGCTGTTCTTTTGTGTATGAATTTAGCTTGCTGCCTTTCTAGGTGGCGCGCGTCAAATAACTCCTTTGTTTTCCAATATTTTTAAGTGAAACAAACTACATTTTAAATTATATATTTATGTTTATAAGCAGAAATTGTATGATAGGATATCTATAGTATTCTGTCCTCCAGAAGATTAAGAACTCTATAAGGGACTGGATCCTTCAAATAAGTTTTATAAATGCAAATCATATTGTAATGTATAGGTGTTGAGTTAGTCCATTACACACAAGGTATAAAGCTTCATATGGGACAATCTAATATTTAAAATCAATTTAATTTATTTTTTGCATTTGTTTATTCTCTTACATTTATGTTTATCATGTCCTGGTTTTTTAGTTCACAGCAATATATTCAGCCCTCTCTAAAAATGGTTCTAGAAATGTAAATAAATATATATTAATTTGCTTAAGTATATTAAATTTGATAATTTTTTATACATTAAAGTTTTATTTTTTTAAATTATTAAGAACATAGAAATGTATTATCGAGTAAATCATTATTTTTGGTTTTTCTTTGTATTATAGTTTAATTTTTAATGAAGAACTTTTGAAACATAAAAATAAGTAAATGGTAATTTTGAAATTTGTTTCGTAATAACATCAAAACTTAAAATGTTATGACTTAAGAATAAAACGATTAATTACTTTAATTTAAAAAAATGCGTTTTATGTAGTTTCTCGGTTATTTAGATTCCAATTACGGTTCTCGGGGCATAGACATGGCTCAACAAAAACCAAGACGAAGTTTGTTAAACCAATTCTGATGATCGTCATCGAAAGACAAAAGACTTCTGTTCAACATCCGCAGGCTCATTGATTTTCTTCCTTGAAATCCCTCTCAAAATGAAGATATCAATATAGAATTTGAATTTTCTTTATTTTAAAATATTAATGGTTTTACAAGATAGTAGCTTCATCGATGGCTAACAGCTGACAATTGGTAATTACCCAGAATTCTAACAGACATGTTTGAAAATATTACTTAATCGCAATTTTAAAATATCTAACTATTGCATGTTCTATGTAAGAAACTGTTACTATACAAAATTTCATTTAAAAGATTATATCTGATAAAGAAATTATTAGCTAAGTGAACAATAAAATCATTAATTTTAACAATTTTCAACAATTGTAAAGCTCCTCTAATCTATCTTTCATATTTGAAAACGCTCGCATTCATTATCGATTTTAACAAATTTCTCAAATCGAATTTGTCTACAAATTTGAGTGATGGTTTAGATGATATTCTAAACGATAAACTAGCTCCCGAGAACTCATCAAATAATTTTTTGTTCTTGCTTGGTTTCTTCAATAAGCTGATGATGGAGATGATTGATGTCTTTTGTTTAATTTTTAAAACTTAATTTCGTTTTTTTAAATTTTCTATAAATATAATATACGTATAGTTTTCCTTTGGTCTTTGAACTATTGTAGAAAGAGATATTAAATTTGATCTATTCGCAACATAATCGGTAATTTTTTAAACCACCATATTATTACAGAAATACCTTGAAAACAAAACTCACAGAATATTTTTATAACAGACTGTCACGATTGTCACGTTTTAATAATAAAAAAACAGTACTAGTGTGCTAACCACTTCTTTTATACACTAATAGTATTAAAAGAAAGCGACAAAACAAAATTAAAAACAGAACTATTAATTCCTAATACAATATTATAAAGATATGTTTGAATTGATTGGTAAAACAAATGTAAAATGTTCTTATAATCTGTAACAAACTCGTTGACCTCAAACATAGTTTAGATTTGGATTAAACTTTTCCAAACCAACAAAATTCAACACGAGACCAATTCTCGATTAGCAGCCTCGTGTTCTTGAAATCCATCCGTGTCTAATGAGGGGGCATTTAACATTGAACCTGTGAGCATCTCGTTGTTCCGTTTGTCGACTGTTTATTTTGTAAACAGAAATCTTCAAAATAAAAATTAATCTAAATTTATTGGCCGAGAACCGTGCTTTCGTTGTGTAATAAAGGAGAATTAACAATGGCCTTTGTCGCCTCTCCGAAAGCCGAGCCCTGCCGAAAGTGAGCCTAAAAATAATTTCTAATCCAGAGTAATTCATCCACAAAACCAAACACAAATAACGCGTAAGAACAGTTAATCAGTCCCCTAATTCCAGCCGTTCTATTATATTTCCACTGCCTGCCTCTTTCGACTCCTCCATAGAACAACGACATTAAACTGATGTCATTTTCGGCTTACGTCCAGGTTGTTGATGTTCCTCGTCTTCTTTTTGGTCCAAAAACGCCCAAGATCTTATGCCTTTCCTCGGCCCAACTCAAATGCTTCATTTGAATACTTTTTCGTTTTAATATTAATTTTTTTAAAAAGAAATTATGATCAATTTGGAAAATTTCCTTCGCTTCTTTTGTTTAAAAAAATAGGAAATAATATAAAATTTTAAATGTAAGACCAATTAATATATTTAAAGGTTTTTGAAAAAGATGTAAGAACTTGAAATTTTGTATTGAAATGCGTATTTTTTTAATTCAAGAAAATCTCTTATATCCCATATATTTTTAAGACTACCTTAAACCATAGAAAATGTTGTCGAATATTTTTAAAATTTAAGAAAGTTTGTGCTTATATTGATTATAGAAAGAATATTGTAATCTCATTTAATCTCGTATTTTAAAATTAAAAACATGTAATATATTAATAAATAGTTTAAAAACAAATTTATTTACTATTTTGTATGAACGCAAAAGTTGTAACATAGTCGTTTGTCGAATTTAAAATATTTTTTTAAATAAAATTGCTTAAAGCGCAGTCTTATATGAAATATTAAAGATTATTTCAAACAACATGGATTTTATAGAACGAAAATCAATTTAGAAATTTTGAAAAATTGTTTATAATTTACTAATTTTGGGTCACTCTTTATTCATATACAGTAGAAGCCGGATAATATGACTCCGTTTATAGTGACCATTCGCTTAATATGAAGATTTTCAAAGCGGAGTTTTACCGCCCGGACGGTCGAGTATGAAATTTGCCTTTACATAAATTGAAAATTCCAAAAAATTTAAGTCATTTTTTATAATTTTTTGCAATTGCCTTGTAGATACAGAAATAGCGACGATTTATGAGTAATGTAATAAGTAGACTTTTATAAAATAAAAATGCCGCCCGGGGCGGACCGCTCCCACCGCACCGACCTAGCTACGCTACTGGTTACATGTATCAAGTACGAGTATTACAAAATATAAGGACATAATGACGTACTTAATGACCACCAGTTTACTATGACCGATGTGTGTTGATTTTTTTTCTAATTGTGACCGGTTATATTGACATGAGAATAAGATGGGAGCAAGTTCGCTGTCAGACTTACTATGATATAATTTGAGTCTCATAGGCAGTAATCGATATTAATAGTTATTTGTACACTTAGGGTTCAAAGTGATATTTTGTTCACTGAAAATTTCAGCAAGCTTCGGTTGACAAGAAATTCGAATGAACAAAATTCAATTGAACCCGTATAGTACACATAATTTTATACATTTGTAATCTAGTGTCTTTGATTCGAAAAATCTCAAAAATTTTAATAAAATAATCTCAGTACATTATTTTATTATTATAGTACGTGAGCGTGAGACAAAGTAAGAATTTTTGTTTTTTGTCTCCCTAGAGAAGAAAAACTCATTTTGAAGAGATGCTATGAGTGAACAAAAGCTTACTTTGAACGCATCAAACGTATAAAATTATTATTAGTGTGTATTGAAAACAACAACTAAATATTCATATATTATGGATGACCTTATAGCGTAAAGTTTTTGTTCTGAGTTTTTTTCTTTATTACAGACACTAGCTGATAGGCCGTATGTGTCTATTTAAGATCTTTACATGTTATATCTATATATTATTTCCTTAAGTTAAAACTAATAAAAGAGTATATATTGGCAAAAACAAGTTTTCTCTGGTATATTGACTTTTATGTGGTAAACTGGATAGTATGATTTTCCATCTCCCTTCTATGTCATATTAACAGGATTCTACTGTAATCACTTACTTATCATTATTTAATGAATTAAAAATAATATTAGTAAGAAAAGCAACAGGAAAACTCCCAGCTGGTAAATCACGCAGACGAAGTCAGCAAAGTTCCATTGGGAGCTGAAGATTGGAGTATAAGATCGCTGGACCGAGAAAAATTCAAGAGGTAAATTCTAGAGGCCAAAGCCCGACTTATGCTGTCGCGCCGCTGAAAAAGGCTTCTTCGAACTAATTATAAAGTTGCAACGTTCATAATAATAACGATTAGGAAAACAGATTATAACATTCAGATTATGGTACACCCAGATAATAATCTAGAATGAGACATAAATGATATAGTAGAATTTTAGAAATTCGCTCTTTTTATTTTGTTATTGAAGATTAATTGGAATTAATCGTTTAATTTTAAAATGATGATATAATTAGTATTATAACATTGTTAGTTAAATGATCATAGAATAATGATTTTATGACATAACTACATTTTTCCGCTATTGAATTCAATTATATCTGAGCCAACAAAGGTATTTAAATGAGTTGTTTCATACTACCAGCTATGGTCTATTTCCTGCCTTCTTTTCTTTATGGCAGCAATTTAGTCGAATTTTCCCGACATTAACTTATAATTGTTCAGTGACTAGGCTCAACTCTTGAGCGACGACAATTTATTCAAATTGAGGCCCTGGACAGGAGGCGGTCCTCCCAACTATGTACTTTATTGTTCCTGGGCCGCGAAAATTCGAGTGAATAATGACTGCCATTAGACCGATTAAATTCAATCAATTCCGAGCCAATAATCTGCCTATTTTCTGCCCGCCTTTCTTCCAGTAATCGAACCGATTAGTCAATTCTTCACGTAATTCTAAGACTTTGAAGCAACCGCCCATTAACCTCGTTTTATTGGCCTCGGATTTTGTCCCAAATTCGATTACACTTCAAACGTGATCTCTATTTCAAAGGGGATTCTTCGCAATGATGATAAAGATCAGTTATTTTTCCACGGAAATTGAATCACTTTATTCAATTTAATGGTAATGAATTGTGAGGGAAATCAAATTTGTTGTAAGCTTAATGAAGTCATATGTTGTTTTGTGTTTTATCATAAAAAATATCTTATTCAATCATGCATTAATAATCAAGCTAATTTCATATTTATATTATTTATAATTATCTAATTTCTTTTAAATCTTTTACTTCCCCATTATAACATTTTATTCTTTATAGGTTTATTGTTTACTTATTTAAATAAAAATTCAATATTTAGATAAAGTACAAATGTGTGAAATTTATTACCAGAAGAGCCTAAGTAAAAATTTTGATTTCTGTTCCTTTCCTATTTAATTGTAAAATAAAATTTCGTCATATTAAAGAAAAGTAATGTCATACTTAATGTTTTGTGCGTTCCAATCTAATACCTAAATACGGATCTAGCTATCACAATAGTGGATACAATGTAAATATTGTTTAATAATTATTATTAAATTAACGATAAAAATAAATCCTGTAAATAGCAGTTCCAGTATTTCAATGAAGAACAATTACACAGAGAAGCCCACATATCAATTCTTCTGAAATATCAAAAATATATCACTTAATTAACCTTAAAACATTGAATTTCAATTTGGTATTGGATTTTGTTTATATATTTCCTGTTCAATTCCTACAAGGAACATGGGGAGTTTTAACCTCAACCAACGGGATTAGACTTTTCATGACTACTTCTTCACAGTGTATTAATCAAATTACTTGCACCTAGACCAGTTGAAAAGGGACCCTACCCGCCCAGTGATCGAACTCATGACCTCCAAGAATGCAGTTGAAGTGCGTTATCACATCGACTATGAGGCAGGTATTAAATTTGTTGTTGTTTATTTTTAACAGATAATATTTGTTTTTTATACAAAAATCATACTTTTCCAATAATTATGGTTTTATTAAAGATGATTATCTATATTGGCTTATGGGCTGGTCCGGTCCTTTGCCTGCATGATCCTCTCAATAAATTGTTGAATGTTAATGACCACTTCTTTCCAAACGTGTACTCCCAGCAACCGTTCTGCTGCTTCAGACCTTTCCTGTTAGTCATGCTTCCATAGCAGTATAATTGTAACGATTTACGTTTACGTATCACCGGAGGTATGGTGGACAGCCGTACACCTATCATCGTAAATCGACTTAGCTCTCTCTAAGTATCACAATTTCTGGCCTTATATTGTAATGATATCTTTAAACGATTTTGAGAAGGATTAGGATGGGAAATGATAAAACTGTTTAAAAGACCCACCATTTAGGACCGTACACTAGGGCAATATGGCAACTTTAAAGGACAATTTGTTGTAATATACAGAATTAGTTTGAGTTAGCAGCTAATTTCTGAATATACAAATCATATTAAATGTTCCGAGGGTGTTTTCTCCCTGCACTGGTAGCAATTCTTTGAAATCTTTTCATTTTACAAGAAAAGTCATTTATTTAATTCGCCAAAAGTCAACACGTGGTGTAGAATTATGTATTAAATTTTTAAAATCGTGATCGTTCTGTGTTTTCAAATTTGGACAGTATTTGTATAGTAATAATATTCATCAACCATATTTTATGCAAGACTTTATGAATTTATTTTTTAATAAGTAAACACAACATCTAATAAAATCTTGGAATAATTATTCTTCACCATTCCAAACATACAAAGGTTTTATAGCTGTTTACATTTATACCTTATTGATTATTAGTTCTTTGTTTAACCTTTCTTACTTAATTATAATCCTTCTTTTCAATTGTATTGTCCAGAGGTTCCCAAACTGTGGGACGCCGTGAGACTCCTCGTCTTCTTACCGTAAGGAATTCAAGTACAGATTGACATGTGCCCCTGTCCGTACAAAAATTATTTTTAAATAAAGAAACTCAATTTCATATGTTATGTTATATAGAAAGGAATACATAGTTAATAACCGTTGGTTGAAGAGTTTGGGAGCCCCTGGTATAGTCCATACTCTTTCTGAAATCATTTGTTCGAATCTGAGATTTTATAGATCTTTTTATAAATATCCTAATATAATACAGTTATTCATAATAATTAACTATTAGAATTCTATGTTTAGGGAACTCATTTTAATAGTATATCGATGGAAAATTGCTTATATTAAATTAAATGTTTAGTAATCCGTACTTGTACTTGATTCCACATGTTGACCTAAATTCTAGAAGCAACTACAATTCATGTTGACTTCGAAAATTAGGGCTATTCACGTAACAAACTGCTTGTCAATTATTCTATTTAAAATATCATGGATCATGTAAAATGTCAATTTCCTTCCAGGGAATTTCTCCATCCGACAAATTTGGATATCGAATATAATATCGAGTGGAAGAATAATTTTTCCTTATCCAAGTTATATTCGATTGTAACAAACAGCAATCAATCAAACAAACTCTTCAAAAAGCAATACACTTATAATGCGGAACATATTGAGCCCGAAGCGACGGATGTAAAAATGCCCCCAAAGAAATTGCTAAGCATGTCCCTGTGCAAATCGACTTCCTCCGAATCAATCTATCTCGTGGAAGAAACTTTTCGATATTTCATATAAAAGTTCAACTGCAGTTCGACTATAGAAAGTTGCAAGCAAATTTTGAGCAAATTACTTTCCATTCAATCGATAAGCGGGGGCAGCATGGCAAGATGGATCCCTTCTATACTTGTCAAGTTGGGAGGACAAGGAAGCTAAGTGTTTGAAATTTTTATGAAAATTAAGTACAGTAGTTAAATATCAATTTAAAATTTTAATAAATTAAGATCTCAAATAAAAAAATAATAAAAACACACATGGATTAAGACAATAATATTTGATTAAAAATTAGTTTAACTACTTCAACATTCATTAAAAATAAACGTTTTATTTTAATGACCCATAAAAGAACGAGTACAGTTAATATTTTGTATAAATTTACAATCAAAAGTCTTTCAGAATTGATACTGGTTTTGTGATTGGCAATACGCAGTAACTCTCTGCAATGTGTTACTAAACTTATTTTTCATTCCAATCTTCTAGTTTCCTATCTCTATTCCTAAAACAGTGTAAACATTTCAATAATGACGAAATTAATTATGAATAATAATAATAGCAAGAAATATCCTTCTTGTTCGTACCAGGAACTGTTCCTTCCCTTCTAGGAAGAGAACAAGCTTATATTTCAGATTATTTCAAAGAAATCTTTATTTCCAGGCTATATTACTATACGTTTGGTAATATAAATGAATAATGAATATAGTTAAAACACATTCTTATTATTTTCACTGAGAAAAATTATTAATTTAATAGGCCCCGGCAAATAAAATTTTAATATATACTTTTTGTCACCTGTAAATTAAACTTTACACTAAAACACTAATTTATTCAATTTATAAAATACAAAACCATTAATTAATTTATAAATTTAATCTTTTTTCAGTTCTAAAAATCTTCAAAATTTTAGTGTTTTCTTTCAGATAAACACAAATTCCGCACAATAAAATTAACTTCTAACCCGTCTCGTAGCCTCTGTGGTAACGCATCCGGATGCCTTCTCGGATGACATTGGTTCGATCCCTGGGCGGGTAGGATTGACTGGGTCCTTTTTCATGTGATCTAGGTGCTATTAATTGACTTATAATACACTGAAAACAAATAAGCATCAACAGTCTAAACCTGTTGGTTAAGGTTTAGATTCCGTATGTTCCTTAAAGGAATTAAAAGGGAAATATTTTAACAAAATCTGGAATTGAAAGGGAAATTTTTAATTAACTTATATACACTTTACTTGATCATTTTATTGTGTATTTCACTAAGATATCCTGATAATTAAATTTAAATAGGATAATTAAAATGTTCCTCAAAGTGTATTCCTTTGTTTTTGTTTAGGTTATTACTGAAAAAAAAATCACTGCTCCCTATCGTTAATAACCTAAACCGTTGGGAACAAAGCTGAGGAATTTACGGAAACGAACTCCCGTAAAGAACAAACATTCATTTCATTTATTTCTCTACTATAATTATTCATAAATTTCTTGTTATACAAGTTAATTTTAAATTGTTCAAGTCAAGGAAAACAAATTGAAGAGTATTTGAATCTCAACGCATGATAGCTTTGTGGTGAAAAACAGTCCTGACGAGAACCCGGCCTCCACAATCCAGCCGCACATTTATATTTAATATTTCTTTTGTCCTACATAAATTTAAATTATTACATATAGTTGTCTATTTTTATTTTATTAATAAATCTTAATAATTTTTTATATTTTAGACTAGTTGTAAATTTAAATCAAATTTTCCACAGAACTCCCTTGTCATCTCGACTTGTCTTACACAATTGGTCTCCTCCAAAATGCAAATGCACATTTTCCATCCTGTCAATGTGTCATTTCAATATTGCGAAACGTGGCGCGCGAAAATTTTGTTTCCTGAAACAGGATTTCCTGTCGCCAGAGACGACAAATGTGTAGTCCTCATAGAGCCGAAGAAATGCATATCAAAACGGTTCACGTACCTCGGATTCTGCGTCTTTCCGGTTCCTGGATTTGTCCACCACACACGGTATCTTACTTATTTATCGATATGCTCAAGTGTGTCTCGCAAATCTGTTTATATTAGTCTCGTTTCGACAAGGCAATTCTTGTTCGGAAAGGACGCCATAAATAGATTTATTATTATTCCGTTCAGGTTGGATGCCAAGATTGGGTACATGTCTGCTCCCTCCTTTCCATCAAATGCCATATGACACATTTTATTGAATAAATTTCAGCCAAAGCACAGCACAAATGTGTGTATGAAAATCAATAAATATTTCAATTTTTTTGGTTCATATTTTATATCTCTTGCACGCACAATCGTACATGTTAAACAATGTCGTATTTTTTAGAGGTTATTAACACTTATTTGTATTTTGGCATATTAGAATTTTATTAGAATTGGTATCTAATTGAAATTTATTGCAACAACATTTATTTGCAGTGAATCTGCTTTACTATTTCATAGAATTTTAACATTTTTTATATGTTTTTGACAGATTTAGTGGAATTTTATTTTTTAAATTTTTTATGTGATAAACTCGATTAATAAACTACCAAAAAATAATTATAATTTATTTCTACTTTTATCCAACAATCGTTATAACAATATATTATCAATATTTTTGGTTCAATTTTTTTATGTGTCCGGTTAAAGTGACAACAAGAATGGAGCAAAATCTTTTATGTTTAATTCTGAGTTAATCAAGCACTTCTGTTAATGATTGGTGAAATATGAAAAACATATTTTTATGTTTTTTTCGTACTTATTAAATAATTTTTTTTTACTTATGATCGCAATATCTATTTTCCTCATATTAAAATAAATACATAGGGAAAGGTCTTCGATTAAATTTTAGTTAATATCTCGGAGTGTATTAATCTGATATCAATTTTTTTTTTGCACGAAGAAAGGTCTTATCATTGGCCATCGTCTGGACTATAAAACAAAAGTCTAGGATTGTTGCAAATAAATAAATCAACGCATATTCAATTTTAAGAAACCAAACTACGAGGGTGGGTCAAAGATTCTTAGAAAAAGGTTTTGAAACAGGCTTTTTTTGTAATTTTTTAAATATTTTACAACATCATCTTGTTTTAGGTTAGTATACAGTCGACTCTCGATAATTTGAAAATTCAAACCTCTCAATAATTTAAAGCTATTGCGAGTTCCGTACAAAATCTATTGATATTTTAAACTAAATCGATACATTTTATGCTCACGGTAATGCGAACGAAAAAAAACTATTGTTATTTAACAAAACACCACAGTACTTTGAACTCATCGACGTCCAACACTCGACAACTCCAATTAGCATACTTGTTGTAAAATTTCAGGTCTTAATAATTATTTATACAGCAAGGTCGATAAAAAAAAAAATTCCCTTTCAATTCCTGTAAGGAACATGGGGGGTCGCAACCTCAACCAACGGGTTTTGTGACATTTCGGTGACTATTTGTTTTCAGTGTATTATTAGTCAATTAATAGCACCTAGACCAGTTGAAAAAGGACCCAGTCAATCCTATCCGCCCAGGGATCGAACCCTTGACTCCGAAGAGGCAGCCGGATGCGTTAGCACATCGGCCACGAGACAGATAAGGTCGATAAGATAAGGCATTATTGTACACAAGGGTTGTTTTACGCCACGAGCTTAGCGAGTGCCTCATAAAAGGCACGAGTGTATAATAATGCTTATCGACCGTGTTTTATAAAAAATTTGATGCATTTTTAAATAAATTAATATCAAATTTTAAAATTTCTTTAAATTTTTTAGAAATAAATGTCTCTGTTACGCACACTTTATCTGCCTTTGTTGCTTAATGTGTAATGCGGGAAAAGGATAGAACACTCCTAAATTTAAAATAAATTTCAATAAACAAGTGTTACAGTTTTGCAATTTTGTTAAGCTTGAATTTCATTGTACCGATCAATAAATTGATGGAAAATTTTTCGGTAATCGTTTTTGATTTCTTCAGCACAAATTTCAGGTATGCCATTTTGGCCCATATGTCGTTTTGAATTTAAAAAAAATATAAATACGGTGTAAAAAATTCTGAGGGCTCTGTCAACTAAGCCGCATGGACTGAATGCGTTCAACTTTTGGCAGGTTAGCGAAAGCCATTTGGATCACATGATAGATCAGTCAGATAGCCAAAATTAAGAAACACCTCCTATGCCCTTTTGTCCATATTTCCCCTACATGTTTAAAATAACCAAAACAAGTTTCATTTTTTTATCAAGCATTGTATGACGTCGCGTCGTCCGCTTAGAAAGAAGTCATTTTTTAACTACCCTTATTCTAATGTCAATATAACCGTATGTAACCGATCTAATTAAGATGTTTAAAAATAGTATATTTCTAGTGAAGTTGGAGATACCTGGTGTACCAATTTTATTCTACTGAAATCAAGATTCAAAGCTACACATGTTATAAATTGCGAAAGTAACACTGTGATAGATTAATACCTCTTTAAAAATGTCTATTGGTGGAGCTATTTTTCATCATCAAGTACCAAAGACAAAAGTGGTTTGCATATTTTTAAAGTGGTGATTTTGACTTGGAGGACAAGGAGCGCTAAAAAATGTAAACATTAAGAATCTGAGGCATTGTTAGATCAAGTTGCATAACAAATCCAAGAAAAAATTATAAAATCATTTTGAGACGACCAAAAAACCATATTCCGTCATTTAAACGCAATGAAAACGATCCAAAAGCAATAAGGTGCCGTGAAATTTCAACTCCATTTTATGGCCACAATTTGCGGACTCTTTAACATACCCAAAAACGGTCCAATGGAAAGTCCTCTTATAACCGCTGTAGACATTACGTTTTCCGATAACCACTTGTTCATATCAATGCAAAATGACATAGCTGATCAGCGCTTAAACAATTTCGAAGAAGTTAGAAACGAGGTCGATGAGCAGAGCAAACTGTTTAAATTCATAAATTGACAGAAATATGGCATGACGTTTGGAATTAAGTGGCCAATACTTTGAGCAAATAAGTTTCCTTTTTCAAAAAAAAACTCGGTACACCTGGTAATTTGCTGTCGACGAGTATTAAAATCAAAACACCTTTTAACTTTTTATTCGGACATACGAGAAAGATAAGATTTATACAAATACTCCTCAATGATTTCAAGACCTTCTTCAGCCCGAAGTTTTTATTTGTCAATTGTCAAAATGACAGTCTCAAAACTGTCAGCTGCACACATAAAGGATTATCAAAATAAAACATCTGATTTGAAAACTGAATTTCAATCGATATATTGATTGGATATTTGAAAATACTTATTTTGAAAATATAATAAGAACTGAGTCAACGACCATACCATGTTGAAATCACCAGTTCTCGTCCGATCACTGAAATTAAGCAACATCGGACGCAGTTAATACTTGGATGATGACCGCTTGGGAACACCGTTGACACACTTCAGATGCCCAGGCGGGCCTTTAGGCACGCTAACTTTGAGTGATAATATATAATAGACTAAAGTATTTTTAAAATATTATTTAGTGAAATATGTTAAAGTAACTATCTGTTAGTCATACACACTTTGATTTTTTCAAATATTTTAAAAAATGTTTGATTTATAGCCATTCAAATCGTGAATTCGGGGAAAAAGCGAAAATTAATTATTTTTGAAAATCACTTTTTTCAAAAATTATTAAAAAATATATGCCAATAAATTTTAAAGTTAAAAAAATTATTTCATAACTCTAAAATATATCTTTTACCGTTATTAAAAAAAATAATTATAAATA
>JXOV01006474.1:15127-28000 GCA_001014945.1 Clogmia albipunctata
TTACGGCCTTCTAATATTACCAACCAGACACCTCCACTAAAATATTTACACTTAACGTCTTTTAATTAGGTTTAGATTAAACAAATTACGTTAATAATGTATACCAAAATTATGGATTTTTTTTTATTAATTTATATATAATCCACCAGGTGTTAAATTAATATATTATGTTTATTTTATACATTGTATTTTCAAATAAAACATTTTGAAATAAAAATAATTCAATTATGTTGAGTGTAAATTTTTTGGTGAAGACGTCTGGTTGGTGATATTTGATTGCCGTAAGACCTGGGAATCTACAATTTTTGCATTTTTTATTTTTTTTCTTCGGATTCGTGCTTTTGAAAATTATCTTTATCTACAGTAATTTTCTCAATTCAATAAAAAAATCTGGGCATTACAGGGTTAAAGTGGCTAGCCCTATACTTCCCTCGTGTGAGGTGCTAAATATCGGGTCGTATAACACTTATATTCTAGCCTATCCAAACGCTCCCCAGATTATTTTTAAAAAAATACTATTAGGATAGCAAAAAGTTAGTTAGGGTTAGAATGGCTGATAGGCAGGGAGAATTAGGGCGAATTACGTGGAAGGGCGTATGGCTGTCCACCATACACCTAATGACACGTTTTCGTACACCTGGACAATTATCTTATTCACATATTGTATATGTAATTAAGGGCTATAATCCCCGAGCTGGTTCTGTGCCCACCAACCAATAACCAATAATAAGAAATGAACAAAAAGATATCAACACTATTTTCTTGTGTACCTTTGTTAAATCAAAAATTTACTTCCCAAAACAAATTGAATTTTTAAACACTGAGTTGATTAAAAATTAGAGCAATGAACTGAACAAATGAAATATTGTTTGGTTTTGCTCAAATCTCTCGTATCAAGATGAAATAATGGCTCCATGTTATATTTCCATAGGAATTGGAATAAAATAATTCATTATTAAAGGCAATTTTGTCAATAACAGCATTACTTCCGTTATATAGTATATAGTATATTGGAATTTTGAGTTCAATGAATTTTTGAAATTAGATTATTATTTAATAATTTCGAATTCGTTCCTATAAAATATTATTAGGTTAGAGACTACTATAAATATTTCACTGAAAGTACCATGCTCTCGTCTATTCGCTAACATGTTCCCAGTTGGTCTCTCGTCATATTATTAAAAATATTCAAATTTTAAAGCGAATGAGGAGAATTCGCGAAGGAACTTCATAAATTCTGGAAGCCATTCAATAGAAGAGCGATCTTATTAAGCGGCTTTCTGCCCTAGAAAATTAAAACTTTATGAAATTGCGACCGCAAAAGCTATTGCAAAATGTTCGAGGAGAAGAAGAAGCTGAGGGAGATGAAGAAAGAGGGAAGTTTGGAAGGTACACTTCAACGCCATCTCCGAAATAAATTAATTTTCCCCCATATAATGTGGTAATTTTTTTTGGCGCACAAATATTAATTTAAAAGAAAAGTGCATAAATTTCAATTCAATAATTCAGAAGAGTAACTTTATCTTGGCCCATCGTCACATTGTCTTTAGGTTCCAAGTCTGGTCTGGGCGTGTCCTTTCACCTTTTGTTGTAAGCCAAGATTAATGATTTAATTATGAGCTCATCTCATGATCCTCTTGAAAGTCTCGAAAGTTGCTCTCAAAGCAATCATCAATATTGATAAATTTTATTCTCAACATTTTATCCGGAGATTTATCGCTTCAAAAGTCCACCTTTAATGAGAATTTATGTGAGTGAGCAAACATTTGACTAATGCACAATTTTGTCAGAGTTTTTTTAATACAATATTTACTTTTAAAACAAATACAAACAATAAAAATTTACTAAAACTACTTTTAAAATTTTTCAAATGTGTATTCTGATATTTGTTTTATAAATATAAATTAAATTACATACACCTATTAGAAAAATAAAAGGACACTATTCACCTATCACAATTTTTAGTTTTACCTTAATTACAAATTTAAAAAGCATTAATTTATAAAAGTTGGTATGTAGTTTTGTCAATTGATATGCCTTATATCTGAACACATAAGGAATTCTTAATAAATGATAGCGGTACTGTCAAAATTGAGAGAAAAGTGAAATTGTGATAGGTGTCCTATTATTTTTCTCGTAGTTGTACATCAAATCAAACAATGTTTTGAAATCAGTCAAAAATAAGTTTATATCTCTTCAACCAAAGTAATGTAATAGTTATTTATACAACAAGGTCGATAAGATAAAACATTATTAAACACAATAGTTATTTTAAGCCACGAGCGAAGAGAATGCCTTACAGAAGGCCGAGTTATTAACAATGCTTATCAATCGTGTTTTATACAAAAAAATTTTACGCTTTCGAATAAATAAACCCAAAATCTTAAAATTTCAATAAATTTTAAATGAAATATATATTGCTCTGTTTCACACACTATACCTGCTTCTGAAAATAAAGTTCAATAATCCAAGTAAACCAGTGTAACGGTTTTGAAATTAGATTAGCCTTTAATTTCATTGCACGGATAAATAAATTTAGAGAAACTTTTTGGTATATTTCAATAGTATATGAAATAGAGTTTATTACAGCACAAATTTACCATATATTTTGACTAGCGCAGCGTGTTAACATCCATAATTACCACTAAAAATATTCGCAACCGTTTTTTCAAATTGTGGAACAACAACTCACAACGAAATTTTCAAATAACAGATTTGGTTATGACAACAATATGTAATTTCATTAAACTAGTGAAAATTTGCGTGCATTTTGAATTATTTCAGCAATCCATGCAGAAAAGTAAACCGTTACAGAACCAATTTGCATTAAAAAGGCTTCGAAACAGAATTGCACAAACCTATTTTTATGAAGTTTTGTTGCATAAAATTGTTATTGTGACACTAAAATTTGTTCTGTAAAACGTATTTTTAGGACTATTGCTTTAAAGAATTCTTTAAAGCACTAGTACCTTTTTTTAATATTATAGTATGACCTCCCTAAAAGAAATACATCATACTTATATGGAATTCAAATTTTTGCGAATGAAAACAGCTACTTAAACTGAAAAGAAAGGTAATAATTCTCATACGCAAGTAATAGACAACACGCTATATTTTTCTCCATCGTCCCTTAGAATGTGGAAATGAAAAAGAAACAACATAAGATACCGACCTAAATTTTAAATTTAATTTAAAGAAAACAAATGTTTTTAAATTGTTCTTTTAATTTTTGTAATTGCATAAGATATTTTATAAAATTTTATCAATAAGCATTTTAAAAACACACGAATCATCTTTAAAGCTCTTGCTACGCTCGTTACTTAAAAGTAGCCTAATCTACATAGTTGTTTAAATATCTATATCAATAACATTGCGAAATAATATTCATAGCGAATTATAAAAATAAGTATTGGCGCAAACAAATAAATAAAATGTGCGGATTGACTGGATCCGTTTACAATCGGTCTAGGTGTTATTAACTGATTACTAATACACTGATAAAACAAACAGTCGTGTACAGTCTAACACCCGTTGGTTGAGGTTGAGACTACCCCTAGTTCCGTCGTGGACATTCACGGGGAATAGTATATTTTTCTTTATTTATTGATTTTTTTATTATTAATTGGGAGTCCCTATAAAGTAATCAAATCTTAACAGAAAACCATAATGTTATTTGAACTTAATAATAGAATTTTGTATATGAACAGCTTAGTGCGTATTATCTTCCATTTGCTCACTTAATTTGGGAAATAGTTATTTGGAAAAAATAAAATATCATAAATCTATAAACTTATTCCAAAACATGTAATTACTTTATTTTTTCATTGATTTAAGTTATTTGTCACATTTTTCATTCAGGACATGCTGCTCTTAAAAGTGAAAACAATAATATTGTCAAATTAAGAAGATAAAACAATGAAAGATTTTGTTGTGACTGTTAAACAGATATTAATAATTTACGAAATAAATGTCAGTCCATTTTAAAAAATGTGATTCTTTTCACCTTAAAGTATAGTCTCTTATCAAAGAGATGAGCTTTATGAATTAAAATGCAGCAACTATTTTGGAAGTAAACAACCTAATCTTCAATAGTGACACCGCTGACCTTTTCTAAGAATATTTGGACGATCGAACACATCATCAGAGAAACTCCAGAGATACTCCAGCTGACCACGAACACATGCCCTTCTTGTTACGAACTTTCTTCATAAGTCTTTGTAATCGAATCTCTCGTCAAAAGTCTTTTTGAAAAATTATTAATTTTTTAAATTCAATAAAATAATCTGTGTTTGGAAAACCGGTGTTTTTAATTAAATTAGCTCCCAAACCAAAATTTCATGCTTAATGGATTATTTTTACAACTATTTGTTTTATTTTAAAATTATTTGATTATTAGATTTGTTTTTAGGGTTTATCAAAATAAAATCTACGGTTTGGAGATTTAAATAATTTTTATATTCAAATAAACCACAAAATCTGAAAACGAGTAAAACCGACAAAACTTGCATCCTTATTGTTGACCCTCCTCTTTCTGAAAAACAAATTTGTCTAACCTCAAACGACCAGACAACTCCCCAAATGGGTTTCTAAACAGTAATTAAGGACTTTTCAATGTAAATTTAACTTGCCTTATTTTTTTCTGAAGCCATTCCGATTTTTTGTTCTTCCTCTTTGCGCTGACTTTTATCCAAAAGCTCGTTGCTTCCACATGCAAATTGCTTCACGGTTCGCCGGCCACTCGCATATAAATCCCCAATTAAATTAAAAAACTGCATAGAAATTGCGAAATTAGCTTCCAGTCTTGAATTGGATTTGTATCTATATTTCGAAACTATTTGTATATTTTGTAAATCCACCACTGCTGTTATTTAAATGTCCTTCGCGATTCACTGCTCTATTGTTAATTTTTTTGTTTCTTCATTTTGGCAGTAAAAAGTTACGATCCCTTGTCACTCATTCAAGTCGCACTGCTTTATGGACTATTAAACCAAAAGCCATTGATGCTTAATCTCCAACATTTGCACTTGATGGACTGGTTTGACTTTAATTCGAATAAATTTAATCAATTAGTATTTAATTTGAAAAGTATTTATTTTCACGTTTTATCGTGTGATAAATATTATTTTTAGAAATCTTTTAAACTATGAAGTAAATAAATTATATCAGGGATGTTGGGGATATTCGCATCTGCATCCGCGAAAAAACAACACAAACAAAAATTAATGCCTATGTTTTGAGGATATCTAACAAAGCGATAAATATTGAAAAATTAAGAATAAATTCGTTTAGTAACCAGATTGGACAATGAGGAAAAAATATTTTTCATTAGATCTAACAGACCACTTTTATATGATTATGTACTAATTTTATTGTATTGTACAATTGGACGAAACAACCCATGACTGAGTCATAGCCCTCACTCATTTATATAAATACATATGAATGATCACCGGACCGTTGCACCATCGTGATTCCTTGGAGTGATGGGTGCTTTATGTACTAATGAAGTATTTAATAGTTATTTGTATAACAAGGGTTTAAAGTCAACTGTTTTTTTGTTAAGTGTGAAACAATGGATCGGAAGGCGAGTGTTTCATCGTTTCCGAGTAAAAAAAAACAGGACTTTACGCCCGAGCAGGACATAACCTTCTTTGTACTCCACTCGTGAGCACTGGACTTTTTTTACAATTTCACATTAAATTTCATTGTTTACGAAGAAAATAAAAAAATTGACATGTTTCACAAATGTTTCAAGTGAAATCTTAAATTGTAAAGTTACTGTTAAAGGTTGGAATTCCTCTTAACTGCTTGGTCTTAAGGCAAGTGACTATTTTATTGTGACATGGAACATTTGTTTGCTTTAATTTATGTAAAATAAATTTCCATTTAAATCAATATAAGGCTATTATCATAATTTACTTACATTACAGGTAAGCAAATTTATCTCTGATATCTACGTAATGTGCCAAAAATCTAACAAAAATAGCCGAATTATATGCAGATGGCTTTTGAAACGGTAAATATTAAAATTTTAAAACAGGAAACGTTAATTAAATTGCAACATAATCACGGTCCTATGGCATAGCCGAGACCAATATTTTATGTAGTTTAAGGGCAACAATGGCGTCAACAAATTTTGACTTTGAGACAAATTTGTTAGAAAGACATTTTTTTCCACTAGTGAAATAAAAATTCAAAATTTTCACTGAGTGCTTTATAGTGAAACATTACGAAACTCAAATGGATATCGAATGTTAATATGTTTCGATACGGTAGTGCAAAATGTTTTTTAATATGGATTTAACATAACATTTCAAACATCAGCATTCACATCTGTTAGTCTTAAAAAATCCGCATCTTTATAATTTCTGTGTTTATTTGTATATAACACGGTCGATAAGCATTATTAAATACTCGACCCTTCTATAAAACAATAGCTACACTCGTGACTTTAATAATGTAATTATAATTTCAAAATGTAAACTGATATTTGCATGATACTCTGTGAATGAAATGGCTGCTTCTTATTATTTCATTATTGTTTGTTAATGGTCAATTGATCTTAAAATGTCATACTTTCTGTTTAAATGCACAAATTTTTATATTATCCATATTGAAATTGCGAGATTCTTGACAGACAAGACTTCTTATGAAAAACTATAATTACTTATTTGTTAAGTTTTAAAATTGTGAATTTTCTTTTAATTACCTGAAGCTTAAGAATTTATTTCTTGTTAACACAACACTCTTTAGAATTAATTTAAAATTTAAAAAATCTTGAAAAACAAATAAAACATGAATAATAAAAGGACCGTGAAGGATTATTGCATGCTTATGAATTACTGCTTCCACATTTTCTTGTTGGTAATATACTGATGTACCACAACATTAAAATAATAAAATTATAGGCATTTTCCTTTTTATGTTTATCATCTTTCTAATTAACTTTATTTCCAAGTAATTCTCTAAAGCATTGTATTGATTTTCATGTATTTTTATTTATTCTTTTATTTGATCGTAAAATATTTGTGGTGGGTGGACATTTTTGCCCCAAAAAGGACAATATTGACTTAGGGCGACAAATAAAACTGCCACGTGCTCTGATAAAACATCATACATATTTAAATAAAAATTTGTATATTTATTTTGAAGCAAAATGAAATTGTAATTTCAAAAATAAAAATTTTGGAAATGACTGAAAAAATTAAACAATTATTATTATTATTGAATTGAAATGTTTTTTAAATAAAATCTTTATGTTTCTTTAATTACGGAAAACCTTCTCTTTCTAAGGACATAAAAAAATAGTTGAAAATTACTAAAATGTGTTTAATGATGGGATAGGACAATAGTTATTTATACAACAAGGGTCTTAAAGAAGGCCCGAGTGTTCAATAATGTTTGTTGACCGTGTTTATACAAAATTTTATGCATTTTTTAAAATAAATTTATTCAAAAATAAAAAAAAATCGTTTCAATAAAAAGTTGGTTAAGCGGCTCTAAATCACAGGTAAGTCACGCTCATAAAAACTGACGACCATATAAACTTGATAGATTTTTTTAACGGAGATCACAATTTAATAATAAAAAAAGCACATGTGCTTTAATAACGACTTTGACAGAGCAAGTTTGAGTGTTATAATATCAATTTTAAGTCACAGAAATGCATAAAAGTGTTTATAAGGCCCGTCATTCGGCACCGCACGCTAGGCCAGTATAGGTCTATCCACTTTTCAGGAGATGTTCAATGTTAGTAATTTGGATAGTATCAATTAAATCCATGGATGATAGTACAAGGAAGCGGGTTAGGGTTAGTTGCGGAGTTAGTAAAGTAAATGTTGTATGATTAAGGTAAGTGTTTAACATTTTTTAGAAGTAACATGAATAATAATTCACCAATACATAATAATAAAAAATAAATTACATCTTAGCTTCGATAATTTCAATAAGTAAGCGAGGAATGCACTTCTGAGCTAAAGACGTCAATATTTTCCAGATTCAAACACAATCAACACTCCAGAACCGTCGGCACCCAAGAATCCAATTTAAGTGGGCTCTGAGTAAATGTAACGAGGTCCTGGATTGAACAATCAGATATTCTCCAGTCTTCGTAAAGAATTATTTATTTCCGTAACTGTCTTCAAGCAGGCGATGAAAACTAATGATTTTGTTGTCAATACCACAAAATCAGATAATTTTTTTTCTAATTTTCAACCAAAACAACCAAACTAAATCGAGTTCCTTTTAAATTAAACGATGCACATTACTTTTATCTAAATGTGGATATAAAAAACTCTAAAATTTGTCAAAAAAACAAAAGCACAATAAATAATTTGTAATTCCGCTTGAAAAAATCAAACCGTCAACCAAATCGTACGCTTACTTATCAAATAATTAATTAATAAATTCAATATATCTTTTAAAATAGTACTTTAAAATATCTGTGCCCGAAAAATGTGAACAAAAATCCCATACGCAAAAAACAACAAAATCCCATTGCGAAAATCCATTCCGGAATGAAATTAAAATCTGTCGAGTGTTTGTTATACTAATTTAAAATGACCCATTTTGCCTTGAAAATTTATTTTATAAGGTTAAAATAATACAAGTGCCCTTTGTTTAGGATGCCGAATAATTGGCCATTTGTGTCCTCTATCACAAATTGCCTCTTCAATCATTCGACATTCCCGAGGACCCTCGCATTTTATCCGAAAGGTAAATCATTCGGCACATTTATGGTTAATTACGTAGAAGAGCGACCGCTCACCTGTCCCTCTGAATCGTGAATTGTTCAATTTATAGGATTGATAGCCACATTTCGTAAAGCGATTAAAACCTGAAGTTTATGCCTTAATGTGGTGTTTATAATTTTTCTATTTTCAAAATTTTAAAATAAAATGAAAGTTTTGCCTATTCAATTTGATTTGAAATGGGAATAATAATCCAGTCTTTGTCATTACAACTGGACAATACTTAACTTTAACTGACGTGTTTTGAACTTTAATTGATTATGTGTTTTCATTAGTTAGGTAATAACTACTGGAGATCATAGGACATATTTTTAGGAAGCATATTAACGTTGAATTTTTTAATAAAAAAGACCTTTACTAAATTATTAAATTCAATTAATGGTTAAAGAAATGATGTTAAAATAATTAATAATACTGTAAGGGGTTTTACTTTTTTATAATGCTTTTAACAAATATGATAATATTACATTTTTTTCAAAAACAAATGATATATTTGATTCTACAATTGAATATTACGTAATAAAAGATATCTTATGTCTTTGACCCAAAAAGGTTTGTCGAGATAATTAACAGTGGACTTGTATCTTTATATATAAATTGAGCTGTTAAACTAACGTTTTCGTCAATATCAATTAACAAAGAGGTCCAGTCTAATTGTCAGTTCTGTTGTTAAAATATATATAAAAACATTCGCAAAATTTTAGTTTTTGTTTGTGATTTAATTGATTTAAAACTAAGTTTAAATAAAAGATCTAAAGATTTTTAAGTTAATTAATACACTTAATAACTACATAACATAATAATGTAAAGTTTAAATGTAGTAGTTTAAATACCATATTTGTCTGTTCTGTTTTAAAATTTCGAAATAGTTTTGATTGAAACATTTCCAGCAAATTTCATGTTTCAATATTTAAAACAATTCATGATTAATCATTGCGTCAAAAAAATGTTAAGAAACCCTTGTTGTCCATTTTTTAAAATAATTTTGTAATATTATATTTCGATGCAAGTGTTGAAATAGAGCACTCATGTACCTATTTTTACTCGCTGCACTCGTCAAAATATATGGTAAATTCCTAATAACCTATTTCACCTGTGTATTGAACACTATCTTGTGTGATTCTGATTCCAGATAATCGAAAATTACTTATAAAAACGTTCACAGGGGCTTTTTCAAATTGTGGAACAAGTAAGACACAGTCTAATCAAATTAGAGTGAAAATCAACAATTAAATAAATCTGAAATGATTGGAGAGAGATAGACTCCCTTACAAAATATTTAAATTTAAAATTACAGTCGATAGAGTTCATTAGAGTGAGATGGCAATACTCACAACGAAATTTTCAAATTTAAATAATAAATTTGTAGAGTTTGGGTTATGACACTAATATGTAATTTCATTTAGTTAGTGACTTTTTTGAAATATTACTAAACGCCTGCTGCAAACCGTTACAGAACAAATTTCCGTTAAAAATAGGCTACTTTTCGATACGGAATTACACAAAATATAATTCATAATTTTTAGATTTTTAGAACAGATTGATATAATTTATAAAAATGTACAGAATTAAATAAAGGTGATAATTTGAAGTTATATTCTATGAAAATGTTCTAAATGAATTAAATAATCATATGTCTTAGTTTTAATTTATTGGTTAAATAAAATAGATTACTTTTTAGAAAATAAAGCACTTATTGAAAAATGATTATTTTCAATTTCAATGAATTGACAACCCTAATAATTTGGGTCATTGTTCTGTATCTGGTGGGTATCAGAACATGGACAAGTAAATTTGATTATTTTTGACTGTCACACATACACGTTAGCCATTTGGGTTTGGTGAGGAGGAGGAGGAGAAGGTGGACAACATTAACAATGATGCCGTCCACCTGGCCTGGACTAGATGTGCTAGATAAATGGAGAGGATGTGTGTATTCTCATCCTGGATGTACATAATAGTGTGTACCCGAAACCATTTTCAGCGGTCTCTAATTTATAGCTGGACAGTGTTCTATTTTTGAGCAAAAATACACAACTATAAGGCAATTTTATTCAGTAAATTAATTAAATAATACTTTAATAATCTCATTAGGATGACCCTTTTTCGTACCCAGTACACAGGACTCTGCTCTGGTTTAGCCCAATTAATGACTACAAATGCCAAAGTGTCTAATAATCCTGGAAACCAGAACCAAAATCGATGATTGAACCGAAAATGGTCGAGACAATTCCCTTTTTTACTGAATCTTGGAATGGGAAATCAAAACACATAAACGTATCCTTATATAATATAAAAATAGCCAACAATGGGCCATGGGAAAATTCGAGGACGAGAAACAGGCAGCAAAAATTAATGACATCAAATAATAATAACAATAACAACATTGTGTGTGTCTTTTAGCGCAAAAAAGTCCCTTTTGCGAGCAACTCTCGCCTTACCTTTATGGCAAAATAACAGGGCATGAAAAAATCGTAACACAATTTTTAATGGTTCAGTGTTTTTATCTGATTGGTATTTGTGCCCTGTCCACAACCATTTCCCCAATTCCATCTCGTCTTTTCCTCTTCTCATTTAAATCAGGAGGGACGTTTGATGGGTGTTCCAACTAATTGGATAATTTTAATGGAAATAAGGTACCTTCTCAATAAAAGTAATGGCTTTCAAAACACCTTCAAAATTCTCCATGATTTTTTTTAATGTTTCTATATCAATATGTCTTTGGTGATATTTTGAATATGTTCTTAAATTTGACATAAATTTTAAAAATAAAATAATTTTCTTCACTCGTATTTCAGAGCATGTTTAAAATAATTAAAGCTGATCATTGACATTCATTTATTTTTAAAAGATCATCATTAAAATTACTAAACAATAGCTTAATGGACAAAAATTTTATTTTTTTAAAGAATAACTAAAACAAATAAACATCTTTAATTATGATCTTGCTTTTTCTAGAAATTATTTTTGTTTTGTTTTATCTATTTTCATATAATAATAACTGAGAATATTCTTTGAGAAATCGTTGTTTAATGAAACAATATATTGAGTCTATTTTTATCAAATATATGTGTTCTGCAGAAAAACTTATTAGGGATATTTTAAGCTCATGGCAGTCAAAACCTACATATTCAGAACTTTTTTTAAGTAAATAAAAAATAAATTATTCCCACGACATTCACGACGGAACTAGGGGTAGTCTCAACCTCAACCACCGGGTGTTAGACTGTACACGACTGTTTGTTTTTTTCAGTGTATTATTAGTCAGTTAATAGCACCTAAGGCCGGTTGTAAACGGATCCAGTCAATCCGCCCATTTCATTAATTTGTTTGCGCCATTACAAATTTATAATTCGCTATGAATATTATTTCGTAATGTTATTGATATACACAAATGGTAACTTTTTCGCGCTAGAAAAATATCCGCCCGGGATTTGATTCCACGACCTCGAGGAGGGTGTCTAGGGTGCTAACCACTAGGACACAGAGGCAGATAACTTTTTTTAAACAAAATTATAAAGATAAATTTATATATAAGCATGGTTCATCATAAAAACTGATAACTACAGTATTTGATGTAGGTTAAAAGCTAAGAATGGTTCAACAGTATTTTAAAGAAAGAAATGCAGGTATTAGAATTGAATTTCCTTTGAAGACGCCATTTTTGGTAGAGAAATGACCAAGAAAATTAATCATGGCGGTAATAACGCAACTTAATGCTTATAAAAAATTAAATAATTGTTCAATAATAATGATAACTATACTAATAAGCATACTGTATTATATCACTTTCCTATATTATATTACTACCCTTGTAAGCAGTTACCAAACAACGGGTCATTTGTACATATCCAATCAGACAATAAAATAAATATTTTCCACTACATTCCAGTAAGGACCTTGGTGTTGTCGCAACCTCAATCAACCGGTGTTAGATTTTCCATGACTATTTGTTTTTAGTGTATTATTAGTCAATTAATAGCACCTAGACTAGTTATATCTCTATTGAGGTGATCCCGCACTTTGACCTGAAGATCTATTGTGCTCCTAGACTAGTTAAAAAAAAAGGATCCAGTCAGTCCTACCCGTCCACGGATCGAACCCACGGCCTCCGAGGAGGCAG
>JXOV01006476.1:211-16322 GCA_001014945.1 Clogmia albipunctata
AAGTAAAAGAATTATTTTAATATATACATTATTTAAAAAGTTATTGAAGTTTAAAAAAGAAAAAACTTGAGTTAACACCCTGTACTACTGACGAGGGATTCAGAAACGTCTTGCAAAAAAATTTTATTTCATTTAAGGAATTTCATTTTATTCAGCGAGTGGTATTAAATCGTCACTGTAGTTGAAATGGCCATTTGGAAATATTGATTAAATTATTAAACTATTTTTCGATTATTGTCATCTTTATTAAAGAGATTACAACGAATTTTTAAAACCAAAAAATAGTTCAACATGTATAAATGTTAATAAAACCGAATTGTTTTCGAAAATGAAGTATTTTTTCATGTTGTTATGTTATGTTATGTTATGTTATGTTATGTTATGTTATGTTATGTTATGTTATGTTATGTTATGTTATGTTATGTTATGTTATGTTATGTTATGTTATGTTATGTTATGTTATGTTATGTTATGTTATGTTATGTTATGTTATGTTATGTTATGTTATGTTATGTTATGTTATGTTATGTTATGTTATGTTATGTTATGTTATGTTATGTTATGTTATGTTATGTTATGTTATGTTATGTTATGTTATGTTATGTTATGTTATGTTATGTTATGTTATGTTATGTTATGTTATGTTATGTTATGTTATGTTATGTTATGTTATGTTATGTTATGTTATGTTATGTTATGTTATGTTATGTTATGTTATGTTATGTTATGTTATGTTATGTTATGTTATGTTATGTTATGTTATGTTATGTTATGTTATGTTATGTTATGTTATGTTATGTTATGTTATGTTATGTTATGTTATGTTATGTTATGTTATGTTTTAAAAAATTATGGCCAAGTTGTTTAAGCTGGCTCAAAAATTTGAATGAAATTATTTAACTCTTTATTCGACTTTCAGTATGTACTTATTCAATTATAAAAATATAAATTAATGGTTTAAGTGCATAGTTAAAACTTCACAAGGAACCATTTACACTCGTAGGTAAAAGTATTATCAACTAGAGACTACAATACTAAAATTAAAAACACTTTTCACTAACAACTAAACTTACCAAAATTAGTATCATACAAGGGAAAGCTGATTTATTTCCATCAATTGTTATGAGTTAAATTTTTAATTATTATTTGTATACCTTAAAAATGAAAAGTAGGCGGTGCGTTTAAGTTGACGGTTCGTTTTTTGATCAGGCAATATCTAATTAAAATTTGTGACAAATATTAGAAAATAAAAATTTGGAAAAAATAAATTTTTTTCTGCTTTGTGGTACTGACAACACCTGCATGGAGATAAGTATAATTTTTTTTAAATAAAATATACGTGCAATCTTCATAAGTATATTATGAAGATTGTACGTATATTCTACCTTCATTCGTCGTCATAAAGGTAAATAGGGAAAGCGATAGCGTACGGAGGAGGTGATACCCATCACCCAAGGAGCCATGATGGTACATTGAACCAGTTATCTTTCATAAGTTTTCACATATGATTTTTAGCCCAGTTATATTTTATAATTATTATATTATACAGTAATATAGTTTAATGTAATATAGTATAGTGTGTTATGATATAGTACAATTTATTATATTATAATGGCGGGCCTAATTAACACTTTTATTCTATCTCATCATTAAACACAAAAAAATAATTTTTAAATATTACTATATGATCTATCTAAAGCAATAGGGCCCGCCTTTGTGATAGGGAGGGAGAGATAGAGCGAATTACGTGGAGGGGCGTATGGCTGTCCACCATAAACCTAATGACACGTTTTCGTACCTCTGCACAATGATCAACAACGAATTTATAGCAAAAGTGGATAAGCAAAAAATGATTCAGAATATGATTTGTAGCGTTCTCAATCTCTGTGCTGAGAGAATTTGTTTGAACGGTTGAACGACAAAATTTACTAATTCGCGCTTCATCAAAACAGAACAATTATGACTAATCGAAATCCAATCACCTGGTCGCTAAAGCATACAGCTGATCTACATGCTAGCTATAATTTTAAATAAGGCTTATATTTATATTGCCCTCTCGTAACAACAAAGAAGTATCTCCCTCTCCACTGACCTGCTCAATCGTATTTCGAAATATCAGTTAATGTGGAGACTTTGCAACGAAAACACCGCAGAACGTTTTATTCTGTTCAACAAATAAGTTGTTTTTAAAGCAGAGCTTACATCAATTTATACCATAAAGAGATGGAACACGACATGGAAGAAATCGAATTAGATCCCTTGGATAACCTTTTCCCTTCGCTGGACTTGGATTTGTGGTCAAAACGTAGTGATCTGTTTGGAAGTGATTGGAATGGTGAAGTGATGTACGTGAAATCACCAAATGGAGTTGATAGTCTAAAACTCGGCGCAACTGATTTTGATGAGTTAATTGATTTGAACAATATATTCCAAGGGTGCCCAGATATTCAACAAGTGACATTATCCAGTGAAGAAATAGAACTAAGAGAAAGTGAAATCGAAAGTGCGTTTTATGTAAATTTGGATGATCTGAAAACAGTTTCATCATTTCACAATGAAGTGGCTGAACCGCAAATGCTACCCCCATTCACTGTGGTGTTTCGACATGAGAGTATCAGTTGGGTAAGATATATTATTTGTTATATTATTAAATATATTTATGTGAGAAATTACTTCTTCATCAGAACGAGCTTTCGGAGGATGCAATTGATATGGCATATGAAAAGAACACCATTAATTATGACGGCAATAAAATAAAAGAGTGCTCTCTACCAATTGCAATACAAAATATTATCGAAATGCCATCTCAGTCAAGTGTTTCCTACGACGTGCCATCTCCTGACTTCAAGAAACCCGCTCCAAAGGTGAGGCGACGAGGGCGCCCTGCAAAACCAGTCAGAATCGAGAGGAATGAATTGGAATTGGCCAGGTTGCCAGAACACGAACGGAAAATCAAGGAGATGCGTTTAAGAAATAATGAGTCCTGCCGCAAAACTCGAAGGAAAATTCAGCGAGAAACCCAGGAGCTGTTGGAGGAATGTCTGATTCTAAAATCGACTAATAAAAAATTGAAAAAAATCTATTTGAAAAAGAAGTCACTTCATAATGTCATTGTCAATGAATTCAAGACACTTTTATAAATTGTTATAAGTTTTTATTACAAGAGCATTTTATTGTTATATAATATATATTGTATTTGTTTTTTTTGTAAGTAAAAGACATATATGTATTGTATTTTTATATGTTTCACATTGTATTATCTGTGTAAACAATAAACTGTTACAGAAACATGCTTTGTATTGGTATTTTTTCATTTATTTATACGTTCCTATATACAAGCTTCATATGAGGCATCCCCGAGTAATTTTAGAGGCTTGTTGTGACGATGCCATTTCGAAATTCGGACAGTTGCCAATAATATTATTTGGTTCTGTAAATCTTAAATAAGATTAATGAAAAACATTGGTATATGGCCGAAGTTAATGTTATAATCAGTTTTTAATTATGTACCAAAAAAACAAAAAGATATTTGGTTATATAATTGAGATAATTGGTGTTCAATATCACAATCTAACTCACATAATAAATAAAATACCTGGGTTTCTTGAATGTTAACTTAATAATGGTTTATTTCCGAGCTCTCTCGCTCTCAGGGGAGATTTATTTATATATAACTTACAATAATGTCAGGAGAGGAAGCGCCCGCTCTCTCTTCCGATTCTATACAATTGTTTATATAATTGTTCAATGCACATATTAATCTTTATGTGATTGTTGGTAAAATTTGTAACTGTGTTCAGTTTATTTGTTTGAAGCCCGCCTTTTTTAATACTGAAGTTCGTGAAAGATTGTCCTAAAAAACCATTCTCTATCTAATTAATGTTAATGAAGAACAACAGATCGTGAGAAATAGTAAGCACAGATTTTCTTAAGCAATATATTTTAGAAATTACAGTTCATCCAAAATGAGGATAGGATTTGGAAGAAACTTATAAGGAAGAAAATATTGTTCAGGGTTGAATCAGAAAGTCCCTCTCCAAACTTTATCGAGTTAAGACATCTTTTAAGTTAGTCAGTTACTGAAAGTCCTAGGGTTTAGATCAAAATTGGAACAAATTTCGTTGCGTTCACGTGTTTTATACTTATTTAAGTCCAAGTTGCCAAAAGTAAACAAGTAAATATACATTTTTTGTACAAAAAAGGGTAAAATAATTTTATTATCAAGAAGACGATTTTCAATTACAATTACTATATGAGTTCGTTAAGGCTAATTATTGTTTTTGGTTTTTTTCTTCCAACTTAGTCTTCTTGAAGTCCCATATATTTAATGAGAAGTTTATCAAATGTTTTAACCAGTATAAAAAATTAATTTTTTGAACGCCTTCAAAATAGGATTATTTTGGGGTGACGAGCTATTAATTCGTCTCACATTTTTATCCTCCGTGTAACTTATTCCAGTTTGAATGTTAAAAACAGTCATATTTGATCATGTCTAGAGAATATAGAAGAAGAAGTATTTCCTTGTATAAATCGACTATTTTAACCTTCGCAACGAAAGAAGTGGGAATGGACGGATAAACAATTTTCTCTTCGCTGAAGCAGAAAGAAGAGAACATCAACGCAACCCAAAATCATTTTCACCTAAATGCTTTAGTAGGGCAGTGCCCAATATCAAGGGCATAAGTCGAAATCCTCAGCAAACCCCTAGTGGAGGCGCACGGTGGTTCCCCGAAAACGGAGAACAGACTATGCCCTGTGCCCCAAAGGAACACAAAACGAGTCTAGGAACATTCGCGAATAATACCGGGAGCGGTTGACGCGACCATCGCCCTAGGACGAGAATTGCGAATAATGCCCGGAGTGACTGACGCGACCATCGCTTCACGACAAGGTGAGAACATGAACGAAGACAAACGCCACATGGAGGACCCAGCCATGCTGAGAGCACTGTGCCAGAGCAGAAGATGAGATTGAGCCAAACTTCGGCTCGTAACTAATAAGCTGAACGGGGGGTTTAACCACGAACGCCGAAGACAGAGGGAGGAGTATGAGGAGGCGTCTTCCTCCAAGCGACACAATGCAAACTCCACACCGCCGGAACCGAGGTCTCCGGTGAAGAACAAAGAAGAAGGAAACCAGAAGGGAGAGGGATGCCCAGACCGGACCAACTAGCCCAAGAAGATCAACCAGAAGAAGGCGAAAGCCGAAAAAGCAGCGGCGCAAGAGGCGACGTCAGCTGCAGCCAAAAAGTTACAGTGAAACCGGCGGTTGAAAAACCGGAAAAACCGATTAAACAGAGGCCCCCCACCATCGTGGCGGAGGGAATCGTATCACACAACTGATGGCGGAGAAGGGAATCTCCGGATTATCATATAAGAAAGCGGGCAACAAAAGTGATTTCCCTTCCAAAATCAACAATCGAATCTCCGAATGATATTGCTCTTTCTTCATTTTTCAAAATGCCATCGGAATACTCGATTAGAGCAAAAGTGTGAGCTGAAGCTTTTTTTAATGTGATTAAGAGTCTTTTTGCATGACGTAGGATTGTAGCTTTTTTACCATTCAACAATTAAATATTATGCAAATTACAATTAACAATTTGATTTGCACAGTGGAAAATGATGACAAAATAAGATTGATTATAATTTGTCGTCTCTTTTGCGATGCTCGATAAAAGCAAGCTATCATTGCAGACTTCTGGTGGGGAATTCAAAAAAATTGTCGGCAAATATTTTAATTTTGGAGAACTGTATAGACATATTTAGAAATTTATATTTAGATTCTAACATCGTTAGAGCTTTCAAAAGTGGAATGTGGTCAAGGAGGGTCGATTGTCCCATTTTTAGAGAATCTGCGATCTGTTCTCGATCGGGCTGATAGGGTCAAGGTAGCCATTTCGGAGTAATATCCTTTGAATGGGGATTTACTGTGACCGGTATCGTCAGAGTTGTGCACTCAAGCCCTCCGCTTGTCAAGAATCTAGCACCAGGTAAGGGTTCAGAACACGAAATGCAACCGAATCTACTGTTTGTTATCGTTTGAATAGATCTGGATTCATATCATCAACCTGCGAACTGTTCTTTTCGTTCCTTACTGGGTCCTTCAGACAAATGCTATTTTATTTTCAAATGAATTCTAAATGAAGATTGTAATAATTGAATTCAATAAAATAATATAAATTGAGGTTTTCATGAACGAAATTACATACAATTTTATTTACTTTTAAATTATGTGGTTTCTTTTTCGCATGTAATTCCTTGAACACATCCACACACATTTATTTTCGCACAAACAAATGCACAACTATAAAAACGAAATGATCGTTCGCCAGTCAACTCTGTGCCAAGGTGTATTGCGAAGTATCGCCCAACTTCACAGGTTCGTTTCGGACTCACAAAGTGTTAGTAGTCTTCTTTCCAATGGTATTAACAACAAACGGGTCATCAAAATCATTTCGCAATATTTATCAATTCCGCAATTGGTATTGAGCAGCTGATTGTGTTGTAAAATGTACTCGTAGTATGCAAAAAAGTGTGCCATAATGAGAATTTTCTATTCATATTCAAAAATAAATCATTTTATGGAAATGTTTGCTATTCATTTTTAAGTTAAAGAGACTGCTCTAATGCATTGTAATCAAATTCATCAAAGGACATCGAAGAAAGTATTTAAATTGGGGCCTAATATTATCTCCTAACCAAGAGAAACGTCGAGATCGGCAAAGTCAGCTGTTCCCAAGAAAGGTGCAAATTGTTTATTCTCAAATCAATACTGAACTGTTTAAATTCATATATCATGGATTTGAACAATCTGAGAAATATATTTTATGCATTTTTTTACATAAAACCGATATTATGAAACTAAAATTTGTTCTGTCTAAGTCGCTTATATAGCACAAGAAAGAATTCTTGAAAGCACTAGTGCTTTTTCTTTATTATTAAAGTGTAACCTCCGTGAAAGAAATCGATCAAATTTATATGTACGTCAGTTTTGTTGGATGAATGTTTGTGACTGTTATACGAATGGTTTTAATTTAAATAGTACCAAATTTGTAGAAAATCAATTTGATTTAAATTTAAACAATCCGTTAACGGAGGATATTTCCTATGTACAAGAAAGAGAAACAATATATGGCTTTCTCCATCCCATTGAATTAGAATAAGATTTTGAGAGGAACAAAAATTTTGAATTTGATTTTAAGGAAACGAATTTTCTTTTTTAATTTTTGTATTAATTTATTGAAATATGCATAAAATTTTGTATAAAACACGATCGATAAGCATTATAAAACACTCGGGCCTTCTTTGAGGCACTCGCTACGCTCGGGGCTTACAACAACCCTTGTGTTTAATAATGCCTTATCTTATCGACCTTGTTGTATAAATAACTATTAAGTGTGTTACAAATAAATAATAAAGAATGGTCACTCGTAATATAAACAGCACTTTTAACTACTTTTGATAAAACAGTTTAAGTATTATAAAAAATATTCTTAGTGCATTTTTGCCCAACAAACTAAAAAAACTACACAAAAATTTGTTCTTTCCTATTGTTATCATTTTATTTTATTTATTATTATTATAGCATAATTTTTAACAATTACATACCTATTATAACAGGAAAAATGTGAAATTTAAAAACATAATTTGTGTTTATATTCCTGTATTCCAAAAGTCAACAATTTCTTTGAATTAAATTAAATTCTAATAATTTTTTTACCTAATTTTCCAGATTTCCTAATCTCCTTACTAAATTTAAAAATTCAATTATGAAGATAAATTCTATTTTTAAAAAAGAAGAACGCGTTTTTATCTTTATGCACTTTAATGTCAGTTCTTTCACTGGGTGGTTATTTCGTACAGACTTATGTCATCTTACCCGGAATCACTAATTTTGGAATATTATTTTTATCATTTAAAAAGCATTATTCCAAGAACGACAAAATGATTCCGCATGATTAACAGCGATCTCTATCTTTACGCTAAGAAATATAAAAAAATGCGCGCTTTTTTTAAAACAAATCAATAATGACTAATCGAAAACCAATCATCTGTTCGCTACAAAACTGCATACAGTTGTTCTTCTAGTACATGCTAATTCTAATTTTAGACAAGTCTTACATTTATATTGCCATTTCGTATTAACGAAGAAGTATCCCTCTCCACTGCTACTGCTCAACCGTATTTCCGTATTTATCAGTTAATGCAGAGACTTTGCATCGAAAGCAACGCAGGACATTTTATTCTTTTCAACAAATAAGTTGTTTTTAAAAACGGAGCTTATACAAATTTATATAGAGAAGAAATGGAATATGACATGGAAGAAATCGCATTAGATCCCTTGGATACTCTTTTCCGCTTCGCTGGACTTGGATTTGTGGTCAGAACGTAGTGATCTGTTTGGAAATGATTGGAATGGTGAAGTGATGTACATAAAATCACCAAATGGAACTGATAGTCTAAAACTCGGCGCAACTGACTTAGATGAGTTAATTGATCTGGATAATATACTCCAAGGTTGTCCAGATATTCAACAAGTGACGTTGTCCAGTGAAGAAATAGAACAAAAAGAAAGTGATACTGAAAATGCATTTTATGTGAATTTGGATGATCGGAAAACAGTTACGACTTCTCACAATGAAGTAGCTGAACCGCAAATGCTACCCCCATTTACTGTGGTGTTTCCGGAGGATGCAAACAAATTTGTATATGAAAATATCAACTTGAATAACGAAGCAAATAAAATAAAAGAGTGCTCTCCATCCTTTGACTCAATGGATACTATGCGAATGCCATCACTGCCATCAATACTCGAAGAAAAAATAGAACAAATAGAAAATGAAGTCAAGAATGCGATTTACACGAATTTGTCGCATCCCATAATTCCATTCACTGAGATGTTGGAAAACGAGAGTGTGGAGGAGAATGCAAATCTTTTTCCTTTTGAAAATAATGATTCAAATTGTGAATCAATGGAAATAAAAGAGTTTTCTGTATCCATTGTCTCAGGGGACATTTTAGAAATGCCTTCACAGTCATCAGTCTACGAAGTGCCATCTACTGACTTCAAGCAGCCCGCTCCAAAGGTGAGGCGCCGAGGGCGCCCTGCAAAACCAGTCAAAATCGAGAGGAATGAATTGGAATTGGCCAGGTTGCCAGAACACGAACGGAAAATCAAGGAGATGCGTTTAAGAAATAATGAGTCCTGCCGCAAAACTCGAAGGAAAATTCAGCGAGAAACCCAGGAGCTGTTGGAGGAATGTCTGATTCTAAAATCGACTAATAAAAAATTGAAAAAAATCTATTTGAAAAAGAAGTCACTTCAAAATGTCATTGTCAATGAGTTTAAGGCACATTTATAAATTTTATTACAAGAGCATTTTATTTTTTATAAATTTTATTTGTTATTTTTGTAAGTAAAAGACATAAATGAATTGTATTTTTATATTGTACTATCTTTTATGTTAATAAATTGTTACAGAAAAATGATTTATATTGGTATTTTTATTACGAGCCAATACTCGTATAACTACGTTCTTAAATACATACGTCTTATGAGGCATCTCCGAGTAATTTTAGAGGCTTGGTGTGACGATATCATTTTGAAATTCGGACAGTTGGCAATAATAATATTTGGCTCTGTAAAGTTAATGTTATTATCAGTTTTTAAACTTATATATAAAATTCTCTCTAATATTTTAATAATTTTTTTGTACAAAAAGTGCTATTTTACCCCTAATTGTTAAGGGTGAGTCACCTCGAATTTTTTGTTTGTTTTTGGTTTGAAAAATAGACATTTAGGATTAATTTATGATTAAGTACATATGTAAAAAAATTATACCCATATGTGTTAAGGGTGTTGAGCTACCCCTAAAAAACTATTTTAAATAATGGAATGTTTAAAAAAGTACTTTTTCAAAACAGTTAACCCGATTTTATTGAAATTTTGTAAGCATATGGGGTTGACTGGGTAAAATGTGAAGTCATTATTACAATTTTAATTGTTAAGGGTGATCTACCATTAATAAATTATTTTGCAACAATGCAATGTATGAAGCCGAACTCTTCTGAAACGTGGGGAAAGTCGGCATTAAAGTTGTGTTTATGTTTATTCTCCTCCTTAATGTAAAGAGTGAGTCACCCATAATATTTTTTTAGTTTCATTTCGGATTTGTTTACGATTAAGCAATAAAAATACATATTCAAAAAGTCGGCCCAAAAGAGAAGTTCTACTTTTTTACCCTTAAATGTTTAAGGGTAAGACACCCTAACTTTTTTTTAATATTTTGTTTTCAATTTAATTGTAATTTTGTTTAGAAAATACACATGCAGAAAATCACAACTCTACATGTTAACAGAAAGCTACCTTTAATCAAATTCTTTGAAGCAATTGGGTGTATTCTATTTAACATACATTAATTAAAAATTTGTGGGCAATAGGACGAGGCCAGTTAAATTGTAATGCCATTTTTTCAAGTTTTCAAAAATTAGTCTTTTGATTCGTTCACAAGAAGTGGTCGTTTCGAAAAAAATTCTGTTCTTAAACGGATTAATCGTGATCTTCTCTTCTAAATATTGAAAATTGCTTTTCCCATGGCATGTAGTCGCGTAAGAAAATCATACATTTTGTTTATATTAATTCAAAACGGACTGACAAAAAACATTAACCACTCCCCTGCGCTTAAGTTTTAATCTATTTTAATTTTCCTGTGTAAGTCTTTCATAATAAAATAAAAATAAATTAACTTGAATATATAGTAGTGTGATGCTTTTTTTCCGAAACCGATTCATTCTATTTTCAATTATAATTTCATCGGCTCAAACCTATACTGCTAACTATTTCTGTGTTTAGCTGAATTTATATTTTCTTAAAATAATACAAACTGGCAAGACGACGTTTGCCGGGTCGGCTAGTTATGTATAAAAAACAGGGAAATAATGCAAATATTTATCTTTATGTAATTATTGGAAAAATTTGTAACTGTGTTCAATTTATTTGTTTAAAGTCGGCCTTTTTGAATACTGAAGTTCGTGCAAGATTATAAAGAGCAACAGATCGTGAGAAATAGTAAGCACAGAATTTCTAAAGTAATATATTTTATGACGAACATCTTAGAAGATATTTAAAAGAAAGTTAAGCCAAAATTCAACCCTGAACTATATTTTCTTCAATTTTTTTTATTTTCTTTCAAATCCTATCCCCAGATTTGAAAGAAAATAAAAAAAATTGAAGAAAATATAGTTCAGGGTTGAATTAGAAAGTCCGTCTCCAAACCCTATTTCGTTAAGACATTTTTTAAGGGAGTAAGCTTCCGAACGTCCCTAGATCGAAGTAGGAACGAATTTCGTTGCGTTCACGTGTTTTATAATTATTTAAGTATAGTATAATTTGCCAAAAGTAAACACGTAAATATATATATGTTGTGTGTTAGTGTAAAGTAACTGTATTATTGAGAACACGATTTTCAATTCCATATCCGCAATTGGTATTGAGCAGCTGATTGTGTTGTAAAATGTACTCGTAGTATGTAAAACAGTTTGTCATAATACCATTTTAATGATTTATATTCTAAAATAAATCCTGTTATGATACCAAAGGACATCGAAAAAGTATTTAAGTCGGGGCCAAATATCATCTCCTAACCAAGAAAAACGTCGAGGTCGTCAAAGTCAGCTGTTCCCAAAAAGGGACAAATTGTTCATTCTCAAATCAATACTGAACTGTTCATATATCATGAATTTGAACAATTTGAGAAAAATATTTTAAGTGTGTTCCATTTAATAATAAAGAAAGGTCAATAGTGATATAAAAAATACTTTTAACTACTTATGATAAAACTGTTTTTGTATCATAAAAAATTCTCTTATTGCATTTTTGGCCAACAAATTACATACCTATTACAAATTTTAAAAATTCAACTAATTTGCAAGATTTCTAAATCTCCTTACTAAATTTAAAAAATCAATTATGAAGATGAATTCTCTTATTAAAAAAGAAGATCACGTTTTTATGATTATGCATTTCAATGTCAGTTCTTTCACTGAGCGGTTATTTTGTACTGATTTATGTCATCTTTCCCGGAATCATTAATTTTGGAATATTATTTTTATCATTTAAAAAGCATTATTCCAAGAACGACAAAATGAAAGCAAATAATGAAAGTCATTAAATTCAAATGATTCCGCATGATTAACTGAGTTCTCTATTTCTGTGCTAAGAAATTAAAAAATTTAAAAAATGCGTACTTTTAAAACCAGTGTGACTAATCGAAAATCAATCACCTACAGAACTGCATACAGCTGATCTACATGCTAGCTCTTATTTTAAATTTACATTTATATTGAGCTCTCTCTCAATAATAAAGAACCATCTCTCTCCACTGACACTGCTCAATCGTATTTCGAAATATCAGTTAATGTGAAGATTTTGCAACGAAAACATCGCAGAACGTATTATTCTGTTCAACAAATAAGTTGTTTTAAAACAGAGCTCACATCAATTTATTTAAATAATAAATGGAATGCGACATGGAAGAAATTGAATTAGATCCCTTGGATACCCTATTCCCTTTGCTGGACTTGGATTTGTGGTCAAAACGTAGTGATCTGTTTGGAAGTGATTGGAATGGTGAAGTGATGTACGTGAAATCTCCAAATGGAGTTGATAGTCTAAAACTCGGCGCAACTGACTTTGATGAGTTAATTGATTTGAACAATGTACTCCAAGGTTGTCCAGATATTCAACAAGTGACGTTGTCCAGTGAAGAAATAGAACAAAAAGAAAGTGATACTGAAAATGCATTTTATGTGAATTTGGATGATCGGAAAACAGATACGTCATTTCCTAACGAAGTAGCTGAAGAGCAAATGCTATCCATTGTCTCAGAGGACATTTTAGAAATGCCTTCACAGTCATCAGTCTACGAAGTGCCATCTACTGACTTCAAGCAGCCCGCTCCAAAGGTGAAGCGACGAGGGCGCCCTGCAAAACCAGTCAAAATCGAGAGGAATGAATTGGAATTGGCCAGGTTGCCAGAACACGAACGGAAAATCAAGGAGATGCGTTTAAGAAATAATGAGTCCTGCCGCAAAACTCGAAGAAAAATTCAGCGAGAAACCCAGGAGCTGTTGGAGGAATGTGTGATTCTAAAATCGACTAATAAAAAATTGAAAAAAATCTATTTGAAAAAGAAGTCACTTCATAATGTAATTGTCAATAAGTTTAAGGCACTTTTATAAATAATAAAAGACATGCATATATTCTATTTTTATATTTATGTTGTAGTATCTGTTATGACAATAAAATGTTACAGAAACAAGATTTATATTGTTATTTTTATATGAACAAATATAACTACGTTCTTAAATACCAGCTTCTTATGAGGCATCCCCGAGTAATTTGGTGTGACGTGACGATGTCATTTCGACTGTTGCCAATAATGTGGGGTTAAATGCACGTATATCTAAAAATAGTTAATTAGCGCCTCACTCGTGCTTAATTTAAAAAAAAAGATCAACATTGATGTTGAAATAATAGATGTTAATAACACTTTTTAGTAATATAGTAAATAGTTATTATTACACTAAAACCTTACGATGATTCATAAAAAAACTGAACAACATTATTTTACTTGTATAATGTTAATAAATAAGTTAATAAATTCTTTTAAAAAAATATAGACAAACCCTGACCTAGCCTTTTTCAACGGTCACGAATATTGAAAAAAAAATTATCTCATTTTACTTGTCGTTTCATTTTTTGCTTTGATCTGCGAAAGTTGATCTATAAATAACCAGCATTCTCAACAAATTCTGTGGACCAGACATGAATCAGACGAGATGTCGTTTAAAAACAAACCATTATTCGAGATTGATAATATTTATGTGAATAATACAATAATTGTTACAAACAAAGTTATCTTAACATTATACTTAGGTATTTATTTCTAGTAGTATTTAATTGTTTTAATAGTTAAAACAGAATAAATCAGAAAAGAAATAATTAGCTTTTTATCTACAACAATATTTTATTAAAATTATCCAAAAAATATCAATTTATTTTTCTTAGTGATTTATGAATTATTTTAGAAATATCAACATTCATTTCCTTTTAACTTAAACTTTAAATTAACACAATATTTAGAAATGTAAGTTAAAATGTTCACAATATTTTTGGACGAAGACTAAAACCAAGAAGTTTAAATCATTGGCCATTCATCTCAGCATCAAAAGACCTATAATAGCCAATTGCTAATGGTTAGGTTACACCGAAAAGTTTTACGATGTCTTTTGTCTTTTTTTGTAAATAAAGTTACTATTACCGCTGCTATTTCAGATTTTAACTTTAAATTTCGCTCCACCTGTAAATTTCGGTTTATTTGTACAATCGACGAAAAGCTATAAAACTTAAAAGGGACGAATGAAAAAGATTTCTTATTTCCAGCCCAGAGATTGGCTAGCCATAGAAGGTTTTAAGACCTTACCAAATATCGGATGTGGAATGAAAATTCATTTTAAATTGATATAGCGGCGTCAATAATAAGTTTACAAGAATTTAAAAAATACCATTCAAATCAAAATAATTTTCGCTTTCCAGAGATATACAGTTTCATGTACTTATTACTTCCGAAATGCCATTTTTGCAAGAGCCTCATTTCGGCGCTAGTAAAAAGTAGAACAATAGAAATTGTGATATATATATATATATATATAATAAGCAATTTCACATACACTTTGAAGATTGAAATACCAATAAAAACGTTGTGAGAATTTTGTAATTATTAGTGAATAGATTGAAATATAGAGAAAATAATTTCGAAATATGTTTAATATCGCGGTTTGTATTAATTATTCAATTGTTTTATTCTTAAGTGTTAATCAACCAATTTAGTCATAGTTTTTGAGTAATTGTAAAGAACAGAAAATACAGTTATTAAAATACCAAAAAATTATACACAAAATATTTAAATTTTAATTTTTATTTCTTTTAAAGAAATATCTGAAAATATAAGTCATTAAAACTGTAAATAATAAATATTATTGACCACACAGAATTATGGGCGGATTCCAAACACAATTTAAAATGGCTGAAGAATCACTCTTTAACTTGGTCTTCTACTCCGCCTCAAGTACGTAATTCAATTTAAATTCATACGCCCCTTATTTACACAACAATTTTATAATGGAGACAGGCCCTATTAATGATTCAATATTTATGAAATTGATAAATATTTAAAAAATGCGAGTTTGATGAATAAATAATATTATAAGCTAAAAAATTTTAGTATTCACAATTTCGATATTTTGATGTTATTTTAAATAAGCTGGTACGATGTTCGAAAAGCATACGATTCTCTGGACCACAAATATTTACTGGAATGTGTTTGAGTAATATAAATAATCCTGAGCACATAGTGCAATTTATTTCACGAATGCTCCAAAGACAGAAATGTGAATTATTCTTAAATCGGGAATCAATCGGAACAATTGAACTGGAAAGAGGTATAATTCAAGGGGATGCAATATCGCCCATCCTTTTTGTAATAGCTTTGGAACCTCTCAGTCGAGTACAAAATTCAAATCACCCAGTAGTAGAAGTGAATGGCAACAGTGTTTTGGCGCGCAACCATCTCATATTCATAGATGACATTAAACTCATAGCCCGAAATGAGGAGCATTTGGTTATGATGAGCCAGGAGACATGCAATTGCCTAAAAATGATGGGATTGGAAATATATGATACTAAGTCAGCAACTAATGTCAATGATAACCGTCTGTGTGGGAAACTACTTGATAATGAAAATGCATACAAATATCTGGGACTTTGGGAGGACTCTAATAATCATCGTCATTGTCGGCTTCTTATTGGACCCCTTATTTTTCTTATCTTCAAAAGTCTGAAAAAATAACTGTACTTCCTGATACAGCGCCGATTTTCAAACCGCCATTGCGCCGTTAATAATTGGTCTATTTTAAGTTTGTAAAGTGCGAAAAATGGCCAATAAAAAGAAGATTCCATAGACATGCAATTTCTATCTAATCATAACAGTTAATTAGTAAATTGGATTTTAAAAATGGGGGCGGATCGTCCACGAGCAGTAAATTTGGTGTGA
>JXOV01006478.1:0-16868 GCA_001014945.1 Clogmia albipunctata
GTTAAGCGGCTTTGAATTAAAAATTTCAAATTTTTTGCATTCATCTCTTACTCATAGCGGAATATTTTGCATCTCTCTCTTACTCATAGCCGCGAGGCGTACTTCAAAAATTTCCAATAGGTGGATTAATATATATAATATATTATATTCANTTGTTTTATTAAAAAGTTCGTTAAGCGGCTTTGAATTAAAAATTTCAAATTTTTTGCATTCATCTCTTACTCATAGCGGAATATTTTGCATCTCTCTCTTACTCATAGCCGCGAGGCGTACTTCAAAAATTTCCAATAGGTGGATTAATATATATAATATATTATATTCATAATGAAATTCAAAATGTAATCGTTAATACTGGCCAATTACAGGTTAGTCCAGCCTTTTAAAACTGACGACCATATAAATTTGATTGATTTCTTTCACGGAGGTCACACTTTAATAATAAAGAAAAAGCACGTGGGCTCTAAAGAATTCTTTAAAGCACTTTTGCTATAATATCGATTTTGACAGAACAAATTTGAGTTACATAAAATCAATATTAAGCTACAAAAATGAATAAATCTCTTTAAAGATTGGGGATCACATTTATAATTCTTTTATCACGAGATCAAATAAAACTAAATGCTTGAACAACGACGAGTATTTAATGTAATAGATATCATTTAAATACTTTGTCCATTGATTTTAATTAACTTTAAAGAATCATATTTAATAACAATTTCGAAAAAAAAACAAATTATTTTCGGGGTCAACTTTTACTCTGATGAGACAATTAGAGCTCGCCGTCCAAAAAAATTCTTTGTTTTGCAATTACGATTGATTCAATTTAATTTCCTTGACTGTAAATTGCAAATTAAGTTCTGAAAATCAGTCCTTCCCTACCTTTGATTTATTCCGCATGGTGAGACTGTTTGTGCTAATCAAGTTGTTGTAAAACGTGGAAGAGGTTGTGTGTCCAACGCTGTGCCCTGTTTGTCCGCCTCCGAAGCCGGGGATGAGTCCCTCTGTGGTGGTGGCGGTGCTGGTCATTGTCGGGGCTGCTACCGGCGGTGAAACGGAAGGCTCGAGCTGGGGAGAGAACTGTTGCTGCTGCGCCAGGAGCGACAACTGAGCCCTCTGCGGACTGTCGCTACCCTGCACGGACTGGGGCCGGGGACTCTCTGAGCAGGGCGACGTCTCCCGCGACACACTCTCCGAGTCGTCATCGCTCAACGGATTGCCACCACCTACACATTGGAAACCATTAAAAGGCCATTAAAACTGTAATCATCGTTCGTTCCGGTGGATTCAAGAGTTTCAGAAAATTAACGGCAAAAAGACGATAAGGTGGGGAATTAAAGTGATGACAGATTTATTGGGGATGGGAATAAATATTTGACCTTTTTTCTAGGTAATTTAATTAATTGAGTCTATTATGGATGCTATTCAATGTTTTTTTAATTTGTTGAATATTATGGGTTTTTAATTGGATGTAATTTGATACAATTAAGGTATTATTTTACAAATAAATAAATAATTGTTCCTTTTCAATTGTGTTCTTAAGTTACAATAACTTAATCAGTATTTCAACTAGGAACTATATTTGTTTTAAATCAATTTTGATAAGTATTAAGGCACTATTTGGAATTTAATTGTACAAATAATCACTTCTATTTGGAGTTTACAATTTTCTTTTTCATGTGTGTACTTTGAAAATATAAAATCTAATAGAAATGTCGAATTTTCTCTCGATTATTTTTTTTGTAGAACCGAAGAAAATTAGCATCTTTTATGTGTTTATTGTGGATTTCGTTTTTGCCTTTAATTTGAAAAAAAAATGCAAAATCTCTTTATAAAACTTTGTATGTGCAAATTTTATTTTATAACATTAAATATGTAAATCTAATAAATAAATGATAAAAATTAATTAAAATTAAATGTGAATCTTCGTAGTCAACAACCAGTTTTGTTAAAATGCCAAATGTTAAGTGGTAAAATCTAAACTATAAAGTAAAGGAAGAGCTGTAATCGCAGAGAGATAATATCCTCACAATATTGTCAACTGATTTGTTGAGTCCGAAATTTGATAACAATTCTAACTAACAGTACATACGTGTAACTAATAACAAACTCCCCTTTAAAAAGTGGACAGAAATATACTGCCATAGTGATCGGTGCGGAATTAAAGGTATAATGAATACTTTTATCCTTACCAATCCAAACTCTCCATTGATTATAATAAAGAAGAAAGATCGATAGCAATAAGGGTCTGGAATGGTGTTAAGCAGAGAGAGCTAGGGCGAATTAAGTGAAGGGGCGTATGGCTGTCCACAATAAACCTAATGACACACTTTCAAGCATCTGGTCAATTATCTTATTCATATATTTTACATGTAAATAAGAACTATAACTCCCGATCAGGTTTTTCGCCCACTAACCAATATGTTAATCGAATCGACACCCATTGCTGAAAAAAGAGTGTTTATCGTAAGTCTATAATGGAGACAAATTAAATCTCTAATGAGGTGATCCCGCACTTTGACCTGAAGATCTATTGTGCTCCCTCATATCTCTGTCCTCCCCAGTAGGGCGTAGTGCCCTCAGATGTTTCCATCTCTGCGGAGGTCTAGCTCTAACCAATTGGTTTACGCAATCAAATTTGTCAAATGCCCTATCTATTCATTTGCCAATCTTTCACAATTGACAATTGAATATCATTTCTATAAATCATTATTTGTTATGATGTGATTAGTACCAGAGATGATGATTCTATATAGAGGCTATTTTTGTTGACAGGTTTTTGCCACCGAAACAGAACACACATACTATGAAGAAGACCATCCCTTTCATAACTTTCATTTGTATTTGTTCATTTGAACAGCAGCAGAGTACTTGTATTAGAAAAATCCGGTTTATATTCGTTTGTTATGTATTTCATTCAAGCTTTGAAAACTTGTCTGAATTCGAACAAATGGTGTTGACGTCACCAGTTGCTCTACTTGTATGGAGACAAAACTCCTTGGACTGATCTACGGGAAGAATATTGTCCTCGGAATGGAAGGGCCGTAGAAGAAATCAATATGGCATACACTTAGAATGGAAAGAGTGTAGAAAACACTGAGAGATCACAGATCTTGATTGTTTCTTCTATTTCAAATATAACAAAATTAACCTCTCTCATTACAGGTTTCTTCAATCTGAGCAAAAATGAGCAGCGAGGTCAAAAGCGATGGAGTTAAGACCGAAGTTGCCAAATTTGTAAGGTAGGGTTCTAAACCTTGATAGACATTAGGGAGACGTGCTTCCCGGATTCTAAATCAGTGATACAGCTCCCAAACGAGCACGGAACTGGACACCAATAGTTGAAAAGTGTGATTGATAAACGGAATCTATGAAACTCATTTTGTAAAATAAAATGTACTGATGAATTTATAATAAGTTATCCAAGGTAACTACAAAAATTACTTTAAAAAAAATTAAGAATTAGTATAGGTCTAAAACTTATTCCAACTCCTTATAAAACACTCAATAAGACCTCGTTAAGTGGAGAAGAGTTTAATTGAATCACAGTGATAATAAGATCGATATCGTCGAGAAGCTGTTGGTGATTGGAATTTCAAATTAAATTTATTGCACCGGATAATAAAAAAGGAGCACAAGAAGATGGAGGAGGACAAGTAATTTGATGATAGAGAGAGAGCATCATCATCAGTTCATCAATAATGGATTGATTACCTTTGTTGTTTGATAATTGAATGGCCTCGTCCGGATCCGATTTGAGCGACTTGAACAGCGACAGGTCTGAGTCCCCGTCGATTCCCAGCCAATTTTCCGCATTGTGGATATTGATCAGGTCCTTAACGAGCTGCTCGTCGGTCTTGCCCCCGATGTCGCCGCCCTTCCCCTTCGCCGGTCCAAACACCTCGTGATTATACAGCGGATCATTTATTACCGGGTAACCTGCAAATTAAACTCAATTAGTGTGGCTGTTCTGCTCTTCAGGGGTTGCAAAAGAGAGAAGGCGAGGGAGAGAAATTGGGAACATTTTTGGTACAACCCATCAAATACAAGGCCAAATTAAATACTGGTTTCATATTGGGTGCCCTTTTATTTATTTAAAAGGGTAAAAATTACGGTTTTGATTGCAGGCTAATATTTCATCTATAATTTATTATATTGTGAAAATCTTTATCATAATCGATGGGATTTTAAAGGACATGACTTTAGAAGACAATTTGCTTTAAAGTAATATTAAAGGTGATATGGAATTACGAAATTTGTAAAATAAAAATATTTTTCGTGATTTTGTTAATAATTTTAAAATTTAAAATATTCCTTAAAATCTTAAATAACATATAATTATAGAATTAAATTTAAAACTAAATATGGCTGATGCGACTTAACCGGTCCTAGGAACTGATCGTTCCTAGGCATTTTGGCCCGATAACGCGATTGTCCCTATTAACCGTGTCCCTAATAAGCAGCGTCCACTCTATTTGGCATTATTTTCTCTTTTATACCTTATACATTTTAAATATAAATGAAGATGTCGCAAATACCATTGTCAGGTGTTTAATTAAGGAGATTTATAGCAATATATCTGCATGTCTGTTGCTAAAATCAAAGGTGCTATATTTTTAACCACTTATTTTATTATTGTATATTATATATATTATTTTTAATTGGTTGTTGTAATTTTGAAAATTCCATAACCAATGTTAGCTTTTTAAACATTGGTTTGAGTTTGCACTAGTAAAAAATTAAGTAGAAGTTATGTCAGTTCCAAAATTAATGACTCACTTCTTCTTCAAACCTAATATTTTTTAATAGATTACATAAGTAGTGTTTGATTTTTTATGTATATTTTAAAAATATTACAGAAAATTCATGTCCGGTTCAGGTGACTTTACACTTTCATTAGAAAAATAATTATTTACGATTGTAGTATAAATTTCGATGAAACATAAAAAAGAACAGGATCAATAGGCATCATAAAACATACCAGCTATCTAAAGAAATATTCTCGTAATTTAAAAAAAACATTGTTCTTTTTTGACGATGACCACCGTCACTCGCCTGGATCTAACCAATTGGATTTATGTAATCAAAGTTTTTCAAGTGTAATATCTATTCATTTGCTAATCTTTCACAATTAAAGTTTTTAAATTTTCCCTTTCAATTCCTGTAAGGAACATGCGGAGTCTAAACCTCAACAACGGGCTTTCAATATTTCAGTGACTATTTGTTTTCAGTGTATTATTAGTCAATTAAGCACCAGTTGAAAAAGGACCCAGTCAATCCTACCCGCCCAGGGATCGAACCCATGGCCTCCGAATAGGCAACCTTATACGTTACACATCTATGAGGCCGATGATCTTTCACAATTAACAATTGATTATCATGTCTACAAATCCTTATTTGTTATATTGACAGGTGTTCGCCACCGAAACAGAACACACATACTACGAAAAAGTCATCCCTTTCATAACTTTCATCTGTATCCATTCATTGAATGGCAACAAATTACTAGTATTGAAGAAAGATTCGGTTAATCTCGTAGATTCTATGTGCTCTATCCAAGTTTTAAAAATCTGTCGAGTCTAATAAATAGCATTAATGATACTAGTTGTTCAACAGTTGAATCTAGCCTAACTTATCAACCATCTTCAGTTAAACATAAAATAATTAATAGAAAAAGAAATTGGCCGCAAAATATAAAAATTTTAAAACCGTGAAGAAATATTTCCATACAAAAACCTTATATAATTCAAATTCATGTAGAAAAACAAAACTTGTATTATATCTCATTTTAATCATAGAAATTTAAGCAATTTTCATAAATTTAATTTTTAAACTACATGAATTATTAAATATGAAATTATTACTCGGTTTTCAATAATAATAGAATTAATAAAATGCAAAGTAGGTCTTCAATTGGAATAGTAATATTAACCATGCTGCAATCCCAGAAACTAAGAAATTTCCCTTGTTAAAGAACTAACTTTTATTATTAAAACTTTTGTCAACACCTGGCATTCAGGATTTCGCATTATCCGTGACGACGGGACGGGCGGTTGAAACAAAAGTAAATACAATAAGTGTTGCCACGAGTGATATGGGTTAAGAATTGGGAAATAAAATTAAAAATCAGGAGCGGATGTTGTTAATTCGTAGGGCAGCCAGCAGCAGCAGACCTTTTATTTATTCCACCGTCTCTCTAGCACTTTGCCACCCCCTCAATATTTAATTCAGATCCCATAAAAAAGGATAAACTTTTATGCTTCCGCCGCTTCTCCGACCAAAAATTAATTATTCATGAATGTCTTTTATTGTGTTTTGCGGAATTCTGGGTTATTAAAAATTCCTGCCTCTTTGGCCTCTGCTTACCTAGATACTGGAGGTGCACTCGGATCTGGTGCATGCGGCCAGTGCGAGGCTTGCACAACACCACACTGGATTTACCGTTGAAGCCAATCTTCTCGAATGTCGTCGTGCACTCCTTCCCCTTCGATGACACCTTGCACACGCCTATTTTATAACTAACCACCTCTATTGGTTCTTTGCACTCAATTACACCCCTATTTGCGGGAAAAAGAAAAACAGAAAAAAGGTAAGGAGTTAATTATCATGTTTAAAATGGACCTAAAAATGAGAGAAAAATTCTGTTATTTGTTGATCTGGAAATTTCTTAAAGTTAAATTTTAGATAATTATTCGATCATGAAATTGTTGTTGAGATAGTTTTTAATAATATTTCCGGCATATCTATCAAAACTGTTGTTTAGGTCGACAAGATAAGGCGTTATAAAATACAATGTTCGTTGAAAGTCACAAGATTAGCGAGTGCTTTAAAGCAAACCGTGTATTTTACAATGCTAATCGACCGTGTTTTATTCGAAAGTTTATGCATTTTTAAATAAATTTACTCCAAAACCTTTAAAATTCTTTGAATTTTTGTAGAAATATATATTGCTCTGTTGCACAGCAGGTATATGTATCTGCTTTTGTTGATTAAAAAATATCTTTCGTAATGTTAGGATAGAGCTTTTAAAAATTTGAAATAATTGAAAAATGACATTCGTTTTCTTAAAATCAAATTTAAAATTTTGATGTTCAAAATCACATTGATTTTCTTTCTTTTTCTAATTCCACGGGAAGATGGAGAAAGCTATATTTCGTTTCTCTTACTTGCACATTATAAATATAACGTTAATGTTTCAATTAATACGTTAAATTTAAATAATCCGTGATGTTCTGTTGCAAAGAGAAATCCGATATGTGCATCTCTATTAAAACGGTTTATTTAGATTTAAATAATTCGTTTTATTGTGAAATCATTTACAAATACAGTTCAACCATTCACAACGAAACTGACGTCCATATAAATTTGTAGAATTTCTTTCACAGAAGTCACACTTTAATAATAAAGGCACTAGTACTTTAAAGAATTCTTTAACGCACGNCAATTAGAATTGAATAATCCGTTTTGTTGTAAAATTAGCTACAAATACAGTGAAAACATACACAACGAAACACAAACGAATATGGACGTTAGTCCATACAAATTTGTTAGATTTCTTACATGGAGTTTACACTTTAATTAAAAAGAAAAAACACAAGCTTTTTAAAGAATTTTTTGAATAAAAATAAATAAATACAGACGGTAACAGAAGAAATTTTAGTGTCATAATATCAATTTTTTGCAACATAAATGCATAAAATACTTTGGGTTGGATCTGTCATCGAATCTTTAAAATAATAATCAAAATCTCGTCAACCTAATAGAAAATAGTTGTTAATTTATTTCTCCAAAATAAATGGTTTCAAATATTAATTATAATTCAATTGTGAGATTTTTAATTCAATTACAAAAGATGTGTGTGATTGAGCTAATTAGTATAAATTCTAGTATATAACTTTATATCCCTAAATTTAAAAATTTAACAAATATAATATCACAAAACAACTTAATTATTGATTTTTTGTTAGAACGCAATCTAATTTTCCATTCAAGCATTTAGAAAAATCGATATAAAAGCGGTGATTCTTACTCTGGAAATTCCCCCTCGACACGGCAAACGTATTCCTTTTGCACCTGGCGATTCCTTATCTGGTGCTCCATTTGGCGTGCTTTTTTCGGACTCCGCCCAAACAGCAGCAGGCCAGACGTTAGCCTGTCTAATCTGTGGATCGTTCGCAAATTTTTCAGGTTGTACTCTTTCGCTAAGATAAATACGACCGTGTTATGGCGATATCTTCCGCACGGATGTACCTGAGGACGAGATAACAATTAATAAGACAAATACGAGCAGCCGAAAACCAGCCAGGGAATTATCGCTTATTTAATTAGACATTTTTTTTGTTTGGTGTCGGCTCTTCCTCTGGGTCAATTTGAATTTCTCTCTTTTGTGTAACTGATTATTTTATTGTTACAAGGATTACAAATATCGGAAGGAGGAATACACATTTACAGTGAGGTGATGTTTTAAACTACCAAATTGAAAGATATTAGAAATTTATTTATTAAGTACAAATGAATATGGAAATCACAAGGAACGGTTTTAATTATTTTTAATATATATATTAAAATGAGGTTTTATAATAATTTTATAGGTAAAATTAATTTTTTTCGCTTAAATAATTTTTTACAATTTTTAAAATAAAATACGAAATTTTCATGGGTTCCTTTTTATTCGTCAAACTTTGTTTAATTAAATTAATATTTTGAAAAATACATATTTTAAAAATTTAGTTTATTTTGTATTTATTTAATTGTTAAACCAGCATTTAATATAAGAAAATAAGAAAGAAATTAAGAAGAACGACGCGCTGAATTTTTTTTAAAATTATGTACGAAATAATAGTTTTTTAAATATTTAGCAATATACAGTCAGCTCCTGATAATTCAACCCCAAAAGAGACCCAAAAAATACTTTGAATAATCGAGAGTTCGGATTCTCAATTAGTGCCACTGTTGCTGCTCAGACTGTTCAGTAACTATTTTAATAGAAATGGCGCCTGAAATACTGCAAGAACAAATTTGCAACTTCCAATTGTCTAGTGTATACCGGCCTCATAGCCGATGTGGTAACGCATCCGGCTGCATCTTCGGAGTCAAGGGTACGATCCCTGGGCGGGTAGGATTGACTGGGTCCTTTTTCAACTGGTCTAGGTGCTACTAATTGACTAATAATACATCGAAAACAAATAGTGATGAAAAGTCTAAGCCCGTTGGTTGAGGTTAAGACTCCCCATGTTTCTTACAGGAATTGAAAGGGAAAAAAATTGTCTAGTGTTTGACACCGATGAGTTCGAATTACTGCGTGGTTTTGGTAAATAACATAGGTTTTTATTCGTTCAAATTACCAAGACCCCAAAATTGTATGGATTTAGTTCGAAATATCAAAAGGATTTTGTAGGGACTTTGGGAGAGATACGAATTATTGAAAGGTTCAAGTTATCGAAGGTTTGATTTATCGAGAGTTGACTGTAATTGAAAAAATAACACCATTTTAGATTAAAACTGTATGACTTAATTTGGAAGTCTTATTTTTGCCGTCACTGTAAATGAGTAAGTACACATTAAATAAAGAAATAAAAAGAGCGGAAAGATAAGAGAGTTTTAGTAAGAGAAAGAAAGTAATAAAAAAAAGCGGTGTTTATGAGTAGAGGAAAGAAGAAATTATATTAATAAAAAAAATTGTTTAATTTTTATTTGTTTAGATAATTTCTTTAGGATAATTTAAAACAAACAGATTTATGCTTTTGGTTTCATTTCTGTCCGTGCTTATCCAAGGATAAGAATCAGAAGAATACACAAGCGAGAAATTTCAAGACGGAAACGGAAAGCGATTTTCACTTAAGGTATGAAATTGTTTTTAAGCAAATACAAACGACATTGAAACAAGGAAAATTACAACGAGGACCTAGATTATCATAAACCTTATGTAAAGTGTTTCTTATGAAAAAGATTTAAAAAGGTACAACGGAAGGATGAAAATTTAACTTTTATTTTGGAATAATATTCCTTAAAGTATTTAATATTTGGTCAATTTCTTTAGTCATAAATATTTTAACAATTATTTATTCAACTAGTTCGTTAAATTTTATTATTAAGCAATATGGTGCTTTAAACCCACAAGCGTCAAGAGTACTTTAAAAAAGGTCCGAGAGATTATCGACCGTGTTTAATAAAATACTTTATGCAGTTTTAAATAAATCTACACAAAAACAAAAAAAGAACAATCATTTTCTTAAAATCAAATATAAAATTTATATGTCTCCCTCATATTGTTTATCTATGTCCACTGGAAGATGGAGAAAGCTGTATCTTGATTATATTACTTGACCGTACGAAATTCATAAGTTATATTTAAATTGTATCAAATCCGTCATGTTGTATTTGAAAGAGAACTCCGATATGTGAATCTCTATTAAAACGTAATATTTAATTTGAAATCGTCGGTTATTTTTAAAATCATACAGAAATACAATTAAACTATATACGTATATAACGTAAATGAATTGTATATAAATTTGTTTCATTTCTTTTACGGAGGTCACACTTTAATGATAAAGAAATAGTACCAGTGCTTTAGAATTCTTTATACATTTTTGTTGCTTAATATTGATATTATGACACTTAAATTTTTTCTGTCAAAGTCGAAATTATAGCACACGCGCTTTAAAGAATTTTTTAACACGTGTGTTTCATTATTAAAGTGTGATCTCCGTAACAGAAATCCATTAAATTTATATGGCGTGGTTTCACTGTGATTTGTTAGTGTAAAATAAATAAATCATCTATCAGAGAACTTATGAACTACGTTTTCTTGTGGTTTATCATAGAGGGCGCAACTTGTATTTTTACAGAAATTCGAAAATTTTTTAAGATTTCGTATAAATTTATTTCAAAATGCATAACATTTTGTATAAAACACGGTCGGTAAGCATTATTAAACGCTCGGGCCTCCTTTAAGGCACTCGCTGCGCTCGTGGCTTAAAACAACTCTTGTGTTTAATAATGACTTATCTTTCGACCTTGCTGTATAAATAACTATTAAAGCACTTGTGCTATGAAAACGTCTTTGGCAAAACAAATTTTAGTACCATAATATCAACTTTATGTGACAAAAAAGCCAAGAAAATAACCAATGTTTCTTAAAGAAGACTTGTTGCAAAATTTATTATACAAATAAATCGCACTGAACTTGTTGCCTGGTGGAAAATTCTTTAAGAAGTGATTGGGTGGGAATTGGCAACGAATCAAGAATTGCAAGAGGAACAAAATTAATTCTTATCTTTACATTTTTTTTCATTTCAGACAATTTGGAATATGAACAAATATTGGAGTCGACAAAGAAAGTGGGATTATCCAATACAAGTTATATATTATTTTTAGGAAATAAAACTTTGAAATCATAACAAATCGGATCTTTAAGAAATAACTGTTGTCTCTGACTATTTGGTTTTCTCTAAAGTGGATATTCCCATGTTGAGACGTCATTGAAGAATTAAGACAAATATGCAAATAATCTCAATAAACGCAAATACTCATCGGAAAATTTTGAGTATTAAAAGATTTGTGTTTAATGTCCATGTTTTATGCAAATATTTGCCAATGCTTAAACGCAATAAATTTCTTAGACGAGGCAAATGAACAAACTAACCATCATCTAATATAAGTTTCTTGGAAACATTAATTATTGACGCATCAGAATTATTTATGCTTATATATTATTAATTCCCAAAATATTAGAGATGGCACAAAATAGTTATTTGTGTTACAAGGGTGTAAACTCAGCTGTTTTTTTAACGAGTGAAACATTTGATCCGAAGGCGAGTATTTCATCGTTTCCGAGTTAAAAAAGAGGACTTTACACCCGAGTTAGCATAACGTTTTTGGTACTTCACTCATGAGCACTGAAATTATTACAATTTCACGATAAACTCCATTATTTACAAGGGAAATTTAAAAATTGACATGTTTCACAAATGTTTCAAGTGAAACCCTAAATTGTAAAACCACCGTTAACGGTTCGAATTCAAACTAATAGAGTTTTTTCCTCTTAACTACTTGGTCATAAGGCAAATGCCTATTTTATGGTAATATGGAACATTTGTTTGCTTTAATTTATGTAAAATAAATTTCTATTTAAAGCAATAAAGGGCTAATTAACTAACATTACAGTTAAGCAGTTTTATCTCTGATATTTACGTAATGTGCAAAAAATCAAATAAAAATAGCTAAATTATATGGAGATGGCTGTTGAAACGGTAAATATTAAAATTTTAAAACAGGAAACATTAATTAATTTGAAATATTGGCATGGTCCTATGGCATAGCCGAGATCAATATTTTGTGTAGATTAAGGGAAACAATGGCTACCAAATTTTGACTTTATAGGATAGTTTATGACATTTTTTCACTAGTGAAATAAAAATTCAAAACTTTCACTGAGTGCGATAAATTACGAAACTCAAATGGATATCGAAAAGCTTATGTTTTGATAAGGGAGTGCATAAAAGTATTTTTAAATAAATTAACATAAAAATCTAGAGATTCATCAATTTTATGAGATTCAAATTTAAAATTTCATAGTTTAAAATTCGTTCTGACTTTTTCCTGTGTGGTATTTAAATAGTTTCTCATCCATCCATTATTCCATTCTTCATGCATTAATGTTGTTTTATGCTATAGGTTTTATCCTTATTAATAAAAAAGAAATCAGTTTCCTGAATATTCATAAAAATATTAATTTCAAAAGTTGAACAAAGCTTATTGTAACTATTTTGAATGAAGAATTAAATTTATAATATGTAAATGATCGTACTTTTAAAATTTTTTTATATATAGCACTTATTACACCTTAAGTAGGTATATAATAACCTAAATTTTTTTCAACAAAACATTAATTTTTTGTAAATTAAAAAAAAAGGTATTTTTGTACATAAATGAAATGAACAGTAATTTAAAATATCAAAAAAGGAACCATTCCAAATTTCAAAACACGATTTATTAAATGATTAGAATGAGTAACTTTAAATCACTAGTGTAAATTTATGGTACTTTAGGAACTATTGACAAATATAAATTTATCATCAAAAAACAAATTTGTGTCAATGTATAAAGAGATATATATTTTGAAGATTATTGCATAAAACAAACAAATGTTTGTCTCCAGTGTGTTTTAAATTTGAAGCGATAAAAACTTGCTTTAGGTTCTATTCGTTCTAAGTTACCACAACTAACTTTCCACCCTTGTACCTGAATTGAACATAATTAAAGCTCTGCTTTTTGTAACAAGCTTAAAGAGTCCCTGGTGTTAGATAATGGCATACTTTTCGCCATTCCTGTTCTAAATAACAACAAAAACAGTTAAATACGGTTTATGTCACAACATATAAAAACATTAATGCTATCATTTTAGCAATTAAAAACCCCTCCCGTTCATTATGTGCAAATAATAAGACATAATCGAATTTGTCACGACATTCAGGCAGAAAGTGAGCTTTAATGTGCGCAATAAAAATGCTCTTAATGCGCACTTACCGTTAATTGCACTTGTTTTACGGTTCGCAATTCGCATACATTTCCCCAAAGCATAATAATGCATTGATAATAAAAAAGGGTGGCAGCGTCGAATGGACACGTATTGAGTGATTCTCGTGACCGAATTTCGATCCAGAATTGAATTAACCAGTGTTCAGTGTTCATCAAAGTAATTCCGCCAATTATTTACATTTTGATTTCGACAAATTTGCATTTTAAATGGCCCCATGCGATTTCAGTTCCGATTTCGGGCCTTTTGTTTTTTTTTACCGTCCAATAAATAGCGAATAATTGCATTTCAATTGCCATTCAAAAAATTGACACTTAATCAAATTGATCACATTTCATTTGAACAGTTTTCAACAAGGTTTATTTAACCGGGATTTGCCAATGTCAATTTTGCACATAAACGTTCCATTTTATGGGGATAATTTTGGAAACAATATCACTCGATGACACGGGGGAATTCGATAGACATGACACCAATCAAATTCAATTCCATAATGGATAGATTTCAACAACAACATTCCTGTGATTAAATTATTAACATATTATTGGAAATTGAAGTGATATTTATTTAGTTCAAAGGCACTAATTTACTGGCTGGTACCTAAAAAATAACAATTAAATCAAATCCTAATTAAATAATGTAATTACTGTCAGACTAAATAAAATAATTATAAACGCACGAAATCATTTCAAAAATTTAATCAAATTTAAACGAAACATGTTTCAAATGTTTTATTAATTCTATATAACGGTTACAAGTTAAAAACGAATTTCGCACCTAAGTAGAACACATTTTGGCAATTTGTTTTAAAACACTGCAAATTTATTAAGACAAATTTTCGGCTATAACGGTGTCAATTCAAACATTAACAAGTTTCAATACAGCCTTCTTGTGGGTTTGGTTTCAATGACTTTCTTTTTTTATTGATGGTAAAACAGAAAAACTAACGTTTCAATACGAAAATGAAAAAAATGATTTTTTTCAATCCTATATAAAAATAGCTATTTGTGCTACAAGGGTGTAAAGTCAACTGTTTTTAACGGGTGAAACGAGTCTGAACTATTGGAGCCGAAGGCGAGTGTTTCATCGTTTCCGAGTTAAAAAAACAGGACTATGCAGCCATGTAGCACAAATAACTATTTTTTGGATAGGATTGCATTCGTTTTAAGTACAGAAATATTTACATATTCACATTAAATATCATTATTTACAAGGAAAATTAAAAAACTTTGAAGTTTTACAAATATTTCATGTGAAATCTTAAATTGTAAAGTTACCGTTAACGGTTGGAATTCAAACTTACTACTTGGTCATAAGGCAAATGCATATTTTATAATGGCCTGGCTCATATGTATTGATTTAATTTCTGTAAAATAAATCTCCATTTAAAGTTATATAAGGCTATTACTACCATTTACGTACAATACAGTTAAGCAGATTTATCTCTGATATCTACGCAAAGTGCCAAAAATCGAACAAAAACAACCAAATTATATGCAGATGGCAGTAGAAATGGTTAATATAATAGAAAATAATAACGACTGCACGAAACTGGTTGTCTCCCTGGACATTGTAATATAAAAATTTGGAGAAAAACTTTGTTTCTATAAAATTCTTAGCAGGTTCCTTGAAGAGGACGAGACTACGGAACACATCATATGGGAATGTGGGGCTTTAGTCAGAATTAGAAGGGAGGTTTTTTCTCGTGAGGGTGTTGGAATCAAGTGAGATTAGAAATATTCCGATTCGGAAGATTGTGACTTTCATTAGGAAAGTCGGTTATCTCCTGACCTTAAACTAATATTTGGACAAACGCGCAATAGATCTTACAGGTCGCAGTGCAGATGCCTTTGGGCACAATCCAACCTCTATTTTGTTATGTTATAAAAATCTAATAAATAATATTTTATATCTAAGGAATTATGATTCCTACGCATTAAAAACTTAGTTTTGTTAACAAAAACTGGAAAAAATTATCATATCACTGATAAGGACTACATAAGAATAAGTTTATTTTAAAAACTTTAAACTGTTTTACATTTTAAACTCTTAAACTGAACACCATGCCAATGATTTTAAATAGTATTATTTCTGTGTGTTTCAAATAGTATCCAATAAACCGTAAAACTTTATAGAACACAATTACGTTTCGTAGACATAAAGAAAAGTCAAAAGATTTATTACAAAGGTCATACCTAAAAACATTCAAGGCAAGAACCTAATGTTATCCATAAAATACTATAGACAGTCGTTCTAAGCCTAGCAATATAAAAAGATGTATAAATCTGCGGGAAAGGCCAATAAAAATAAATACAAAAGTCACGAACCTGGGCCAGGAATGTTAACGACCTTAATCCTGGTTCGAAATAAATCCATAGAATTGTATGTGAAATTGTGAAACTAAACAGAATTATGTTCCTGAGAATTGGTTTTGTAAATTTAATGGAAAATCAATATTAATTTTTAAATCCTAATCCTTCAATTACGAGCAATCTGAAGAAGTACCAAAATCTTAAATGTTTCCATAATGTTTTTAGATTTTATCAATCTTTCCATAAGTTTCTTGTTTAAGATTCAATTAAAAATTCAGTTTTAATCAAGTTTATTTATCAGATGACTGAAGAAGTCCTGAATCAGCTCTGTCATCTATGGTTAGGAATAGTTAAGATGCCAAAAACAAAAGTGTTTGTCTAAAATTCTGTTGTTGCAGAAGCAGAAATGCCCAAAGCTTTTCAATATTCATTATCGTTGTTTGGGCAAACTTTGCAACATAATAATGAAGGATTAAACACTAATTGAAGTATACAATATCGATGGAATTTGATATTTTCTATGACATTTAGCAACGTAGGAGCTTTTGTAGGCTGTTCGGTTAATTAGGTCTGGCATGCTTTCAATAGACAGCGGAATGGGTTCGCAACAGTTTAGTTCTCTTGTCCTACAGATACTATAAATTCAATTATAAATGACTTTTGAGCAAAAAATATATAAAATTTAATTGGTAAGTCAGTCACACTTTAAAGTTGATTCCAAGTTTTATAAATTCAATAATAATATTTATTTTAAAAAAATTTTAAAGCAACATCTTTTATCGGTCAATAAAATTGAAAATAAAAATCAAACTTCTCTCTCTCCTTTATAATCAATTCGACGATACATAAATATTTGTAAGATATAATTGAAAATAATACATATGTTACAAATATTTATGCATCTGAATTGTCAAATTGAATAAAAGGGGGAGAGAGAGAAGTTTTCGATGAAAATTTAGTTTCCAACAGTTNTCAAACTTCTCTCTCTCCTTTATAATCAATTCGACGATACATAAATA
>JXOV01006488.1:756-22617 GCA_001014945.1 Clogmia albipunctata
CCTTTTCTCCGCATTATATCAACAATCTATTAATGGGGGCAGTTATATAACCCGAAATATATCTAGAATTGCGAAAGGTTGGGTCGAGATGTCATAGCAGGCCGCCAGTAGCTCACATTGAAAGTCTAAAGCCCTGATTTAGAAAAATGAGAAAATAGTATAAAAAATTGACGAATTCAAATAAAATAGTGATAGCTATCGAAGACTGTCCACTTTGTGCATCTCTGAATACCAATATTGTTATAATAAAACAGCTAATAAAGTCACAATTGCGGATAATATTTTCTGATATAGCGGGTTTTTAGGCTATTATGCGCCGTAACTAACAAACGGCTCAACGTATTTTAGCCAAACCATATTAAAATAAAGATTATTAAATTTCCTACAAACCGTTTATACATAGTTTTGAGATTGAACTGTTGGGTTCTAGTTATTTCAGTACTTAAAAAAGTGATTAATTTGCTAAATTAAAAGTGCCAGAATTTTGGTCCAACTTTTATTACGACTTTGGCATAAAAGTATTGTCAAATTTGAATAATTTAGCTGAGTTGTTCCCGATACAAGAAATAAAATTCAAAGGTAATCAATTTCCTATAAAAATAAGTAGAATGATATTTCTACCTGGAGATGATGGGATTATTATGGAAATGGAAATCAGCTTTATAAGATCCTTTTGAAGTGGTTGATTGCTAGCTACCAAATCAATCAATTTGCTGCAAGTGTTCATTTATATGATGAACCACTAAGTGTGTCTACGCCTTTATATTTTGATTTCACCTATCCATGTTTGAAAACCGAGTACTGCATTTTTGTACCTTCAAACACGAACCATTTCAAATGGAAGCTTTTATTTTATACCTTTAGATCAAACTATTTAATTTCTTTTTGGATTTTCGTTGTTATTATACATTTATTTCGATTGCAAGGTTATTCTGATTTTTAAAATAACAGTTTTTGTTTGTGATGTGTTTTATTATAATTACTTTTAGATTTTGGAACTTGATCCAAGGCTTTTTAATTGTAAATTTATTGACTCCCATTATATCAGACCAGATCAAGACTATTGATAAGTTACTTGATTTAAATTATGCCTTTTATATAATTGTTAAAATTATGTTTTTTTTTCATCATCCTTGTTATATTTGGAAAAAGGTCAAACTCTTATATATGAAAAATAGGGTAAAAAAACGAAACCCATACATAAAACATTAAAATTTTATTAGACTTTGTTCGATTATTGAACTTTTAATAACTGAAATAAATTATTTTGTTATTATTTATTCATAAAATAATAAACAAGATATATTTATTTTTATAAATCTTTTGTATATTTGAATGTTATAAATAAGAAGAAGAAAAAAGCAAAAAATTTAGGTATGTTGAAGTATTTACATGATTTTGCTTTTTTTATTTTAAACTATTTCTAATATTTGATAAAAACAAAGTAACAGAGAGATCTTCTGGCCATATAATACAATAAATATATAATTTATTAACCGGTGTCAGTTATTTGTCTAGTTGAAGTTTAGGCACCAAAAATTCGAATCCCGATTGTACAAAAACTTATCACCATATTTGATTCTTTGCAAATTTATTATTCTGGTAATATTTAATACAAACAAACAATTCGATTTGTTAATTGGTTCTTATTGTTTAATAAAAACTAAAAATTTTAATTAAATTTACTATAAAGTCATGGGTTTTATAACGGTTTTATTAAGATTTTGGAAAAATTGTGACTTTTTTTAATAGTGTTAATAAAAATGGCATACTTTCAATAACATTTTTAAATTAAATTCAAAACTTTATTAGTTTTAAAATCTATAATAAGTCTAGATTTAGATACTGATATCTTTTTATCTTTAATTATTTTACAAGAAAAAAGACAAAATACATTATGTTGTCTTTTATTTCAAATTTGTGCGAAATTTAAATATAACTATTGCCAAGTCAAATTATAAGATATCTGGTTAAAAATCAACATGGACATAGTTGAATTGATTTTGCATAATAAAATATAAAAATTTGGGGTTTATTTGGGGTTTATTCGTACAAAAAGTAAATAAAAAATTGATAAATATGTTGTGCAAAACCCTTGTCAACATACTAAATGTATGCATTCTAACAACTTTTTAAATTTAAAGATATGTTTTTTTAACTTAAAAATTTAAAACAAGAAGGAGCCATATTTTGATATGTGTATGATAGATATTGTATAATAAACACGGATTTTTTGTAATTAAAAAAACGCGCGTTCCATTTCATTTCGGGACAAGCCATATTTATTGGATGAAGAGGAAAAAGAATACTATGTAAAGTGTTTTAAATTTTCTTCTGAAGTAAGACAAACTGTGGCGTGGAGCTTCAATTTAAATTGGTTAGTGAGGGATGGCGATATTGAAATTTTAAATTTCAGTTATTAGAGTGAGATGGGAGAGAGACCCATTTTGCGCGAAGAAAAGTTCTCTTTTCGATACGCAATTGTGTGAAGAAAAGTTCACTTTTCGATACGGAATTGCACAAAAGAAGGTTTACACCTAAATAGATCTAACATATATTTTTACCAATTGGCATTCACTACAAAAACAGTTATTGAGATATATAGTGCGATTAATTAATTCATTAGAATTTAATTAAAATTTATATATTAATGACATTTAATGCAATCATATATTAAAATTCGATTTAATTATTAAAGTAGCTAAAAGCATTTTTTTGGCTTAATTCATTTTACAATAGTTTATATTATTCTCTCAATCAATATTATAGGATTTTTTGTATTTTTAACAAAACCGTAAAATGAGGTCAAGAATTTCAATATTGTTAGTTTTAATATTATTTGACCGCTTGTCCATGAATATTCCTCAATTAATATTGAATAACCATCTAATTGATCCCGAAGACCAGTGGGCTATTGAAATAAGCCGTTTGATAAATTCTGATGTTGAACTACGACATATCGGATTATTTAACTACAATATTAATACAAATTGTTCAAATTCGGTTAATAATTTTTTACCAACAGTTCGTTATAATATTTCAAAGCAGTTGGGGTTTTTCCCTAACCCAGATATTTTCCCACTCTCTGTTTTGGATGTTGTGTTTTTATTTGTGGTTGAGCCGAGTTTTGTAAGTAATATTTTGATATTAACAGATTTTATTTACATTGAGTTCTTTAATATTTTAATAATTTTTAAATAAATTTTTAAATTAATTTAATATTATGATGTCGTAATAAAACTTATATGTGTTTAATAACTTTCTAATTTATTTCAGTTCAAAATACTACATTTAAAACAGTCGTCGCATTTAATACCGCTAACATATCGAACCAAAGTGTTTCTCGTATTTATTAATGTGGAATGCAACAAAGAAATGGTTTCAGTAGTGCTAAATTTTGTCAAGAACGAATTGAATGCAGTACTTAATTGTTATAATTCAACGACAAAATTGGAGTTGCCAATATTTTGGTCTATTGATAACGACCGTGGTTTGCAAAAACTGTCAAATTTGAGTAATTTAGCTGAGTTGTTTCCGAAAAGAGAAAGAAATTTTTATGGTAATCCGTTTCCTATACATATAAATAGGATAGACATCACACCCGAACTTGAAGATGATGACTTTGTCTGGGATTATTACGGAAATGGTAATGGAATTTATGCCGTTGTTTTGAAGTGGTTCAATGCCAGCTACCAAATCGATTTCAATAAGGGGGTTTCATTATTTGACATTCCGTTGTATCCGAATGTGATTAAAACTTATGATTTTACTTATCCATTTCTACAAACCGAATATTGCATTTTTATACCTTCAAAAACGAAAAATATCAATTGGAGGTTTTTATCGGACTCTTTTGGATCAAACTATTTGATATCATTTTGGATTTTCGTTGTCATATCAACATTGATTTCAATTGTTTTCGTGCATAGAAAACTATCGATCTGGGATATATTTTTTAAAGTTATTGAAATAATTCTACAAGGATATTCTAATTTTCATAATTATCGAACTTATCAAAGCTTATTTGTGATGTGTTTTGTTTTAATAAGATTTATTTTTTGGAACTTGATCCAGGCATCTCTAATTGTTAATTTATTGACTCCCACTGATCCGGTTCAGATCCAAACTATTGACGAGTTAATTGACTTAAACTATTCCTTTTTTGTTGTTGAACCAACTATAATGGGCTCAGTCTTTGCATCAGACTTGACTCTGGAAAAAAAACAAACTGTTGTTTTTTTACATGGCGACAAATACAAAGCTTTTGTAAAATCGTTTAGATTATCTTCAAAACAAGCTATAATTGGAGACAAGAATACCATGCGATATTTATTTCACTTCAACGATCCTCAATTAATTAGTTATTCACATATGGTACCAGAATGTCTATCCGTAGCCTACGTTACCAAAGTTCTACCACAAAATTTGCCGTTTTACGATTCATTGGACGAACTCTTCTTCAGAGTTTTCGAATTTGGTATTATGCAGCACATTCTCAAAATAACAGATTTTGAAAAATACACAAGAATATACATTGAAACAAAGTCATTGTCATTTGAGGAGTTGCTCATTGTGTTTCTGTTTTTGGTCTTGTGCCTAATTGTAAGTTTTCTGGTGTTTTTGATGGAAGTTTTGTTTTATTTCATCATGAAAAAAGTTCAAGGTAAATCAATATTAAGCATTTTCTTGATTATTTCTTTACAAATTTTTAATTTTCTCAACCAACAAAAGTATTAAAAATGATTACTTATACATATATCTAAGTAATTGTTAATAAAAATCGAGGTATGACGCGCCTCTTTCTTTTTCTGTTAATAAACGGCTTTAAATCAACACCTTTTTCTGGGAGCAAAAATTCATACGACCATGCCTCGTGGTCCGACCACTTCGACTGCGAAACAACATACTCTCCTGTCATGTTACCACTCTTGGGGTATCACTACGCAGCCTAGCACTTCATGATATTGGTTTTAGGTCTATTCACTGCGTTTAAATAGAATATTTTGTGTGGGTGAATTTCGATTTGCGTTTAGTGTGTTTGTGTATTGTCGATGATTAGGTAAAAGTACACAAAAGTAAACAGTTGCTTTTCAATGATGGATCCGGGTTTCCATGTTCAACATGTGTATCGAATTATAATTACCTGAAGAAAAAATTTTGCACATTACTATTTGAATTAGTATACCGTTCTCCTGCAGGTATAATGAAACACATTATCAGAATTTCTGGTTTTAAGAACGATAAAAGAATGTACTTTCAGACAGGCTTTTGTAGATATACAGGTTGTGTTTTTACAATTATACCTCGAGTATAATTGTAAACTTTATGTGGTTTTCAAATGAAATTATGTTGTATTTTTTATGAAAAATATTATATAATACATGGTTATTTTCACTAACATAAAAATTGAACCATTTATATAAATTGTTAAATAGTCTTAAATGGTTTTTATGGCTTTGATAGTGGTTGCTTTTAATCCATTGTATTCTAGAAATAAAAAAAATACTATTTCATTAACGTCTATTTTTTTAAACATACCAAATGAATCACGCTATATGTTTATCTGATCCATCCAATTTTAAAATTTAAAAACAGAAACGCTATTTCTTAGCATTTTCTAGAATAAAGCAGGTATCAATCAAAATCTAAAAGCCGCATTCATGTATCACGAAGTTCTTTTTTCACAACCGAATTGAATTGACCGAACTTATTCCAATTAAGTGATCAAAATTGGCAAAAATTACTGCTCGTTACAAGTTTTGAGCGTTGAATTTTCCTCATTTTGGACTCAAAACGAGGTCAGTTCCCTTCGAAACACTATTATTTTGGTAAAGTGGGGAAATGGCTTTCTCCTTGACTTGAAATCATCTTCAAACGCTGCGCAACAGTTTTTTTTTTATTTAAGTAGTTGAAGTCTGAACAGCAAAAAACAGATATTTTGTTTTACTTGTACCGATTACAGTTTCTTATTTTTCACTCATTATAAAAACTGATTTTATTACTATTTAAATGATGTTTTTAATTGATGGATTGGAATGTAATTTTAAAAAAATAATTAACCAACTTTGTTGACCCTTCACTGGTAGAACATTCCCGACGCACGGTCAGATGGATGCGTAAATGTAGTAACAAGTTATTTCGTAAAGAAGCACGAAGTTTGTGACGGATAAGTTTTCTTTTTATAATTTTAATTTTTAAAAAAGAAATATAAAAGAAAAAGAAAAATATTAACAACTAAAAATGCCAAACATATTTATTTCAAAACTTCGAATTTAGGTCTTCCATCTGACCATGCTTTGGATATGTTCTAACTTTTTCTTATTAAACCGAAGAGCGAACACCACATTCATGTACAATATTCATCAATTCATTAAAATGCGAAGACATGTATAATGAACATGTCTTCGCATTTTAATGAAATATGCTAATAAACAAATAAACAAAACGGGATATTTCTTTAAACTTTGTTAGCCTTTATAACCATTTTTAATGATTACATTTTAATTTTATATAAGATAATAAAACATTTTCGAATAATCACTGTATCAATTTCGCACGCGCTTATAAAATATTTTGTTTTGATTGTACGAGAAAATCTCTATTGGTTACAAAGTTGAAAATCACGTCCATGTCAATGCCTCAACTCAGATCCTTTTGTGATTTTAACACATTTCATCCACAATTTGTTTCACATGAAAGTTAAGAATATGTGAAATTTAAATTTCCCCAAACATACGACTTCTGTAAAAGGGAATAAAATGAATTTTTCCGATTTTTCCTTCATAAAATTCAGGTCATTTGAGCTCATTGATATCCAAATCACAAAATACATAACAATTCGGTAATAAAAAAGTAAAGTAAATCAGATAGAAATAAAATGGAACAGCTAGAACACAGCCGAACGATAAATGTTTCATTTTGAAAATTTTCCTTTTTGCATTCAATTAACTTTGAAATGCAAAAGTTGAAAATTTAGAATTGGGTCTAGTTTTTATATTATTATATTTGACTTTACGAAAAAATTGAAAATCAGAAAATGTGGTAGATTGGAAAACATAAAAGGATTTAGAATCTAATTGGAATTTTCATAGAAATACTTAATTTATTATTTTCATTCCGTTATCCATTTTTTTATTTCCTTTAATCTATTTTTCTTATTAAAATATTGTGTTTTAATTTATAGAACTTAAAATACAGGGAATAAGTTTTAAATTTTAATTTATTTAAATTGTGATTCGAGTTTTTTTATTAATTATACAGATAAAATATTGATTTCCAAGTAAGTTATGAAACATTCTGAGAAAAATGTGAAGATTTCTAAGAAATTTGGAATACCCAAACTTTTTAAGGAACTCTTAGAAATACAAGATTTTATATATTTACGGAGTAACACATAAAATGATACTTGGAATTCATTTTTTTTATTAATTATACGAGTTTAATCTATACAATCTAATAAAAACAATTTTAATTTCCATCATAATAAAGTTAAGAACATAACTTTTAAAGAATAAAATAATACCTTTAATTTCTAGACCAAAAGTCAGTGTGGTAAAATTTACATTTTTTGGCTTTGCAAAATGCTTCATTATGGGTTAAAATGCTTTGAACATCAAACAATTTTTTTCGGATTTTTTTACCCTTTTTGTTTGCCGTCGTTTACGCCTTTGGAGACAGGCCATGACCATTGGTGGAGTTTATGGTGGTCGGTTTTAAATTGCTATGACACAAATTTATGGTCAAATTAGACGAACAATAATTTGGTAGAACTCACTCATATATATAAATACATATGAATGATCACCGGACCGTTGCACCATCGTGATTTCTTGGAGTGATGGGTACCACCCATCGCCTCCTCCTCACATAGGCGTTTACTCCATCTACTTTTGTTTTAAGGGAGGTGGATAGGATATATGTGCCAACGACCCGCCATTTGGCACCGCTCACGAGAGCAGTATAGGTCAAACACAGTATAAGGGATGGGTTTAGGCTTAGTTTGCGATAGACAGTTAGTAAGGTAAAGGATCAGTTTAGAATGAAGTTAGTGTTAGTTTTAATAATTTTTAATTGAAAGATACTATAGGGGAATTAAATCTATTTTCAAATATGTTGAAAAAACTAATATTCAACATATGGTCCAAATACACTTTATGATATTTTTCGGCAATACACATTAATGATCGCTGTCATGTCTTCTATATATTTGGTATACCTTCCGTTGCTTTGAAACGTGAATCCTAAATACTTAAAAGATTTAACCTCTGCTATTTTTAGGTATACGTATTTCCATAATTCTTTTGAGATTCGACCTCCTTTACTAAATACTATAATTTGAGATTTTTTGTCATTAACCGTGAGACCTCTTTTTTGGTATAACGATTTAAGACTGTTAACATTTAGTTCATATCCTCTTTTCTATATGCTAGGATAATTATATCATCAGCTTATGCGAGGGCAAATATTTTGTGTTTTCTAATAACCATGCTGCTTTGCATTAATCATATATTTTATAATAAATATCTTATCTATTGTAGATCTCCTCTTCCTGAATTCGTTTGCTTATGATTAATATTCACAAAATAAGCGAACTCTGAGAATACGAAAAATTGTTTTTCTGAATAAGATTGTTAATTTGGATTAATCAGATTTTATAACATTCAGCATGCAAAACAATAAGAATAGTCATTAAGAATAATGTAAAATAAAAAGATCACCATTTACATCCATGGTTATGATATTTTGCTTCTTCTCGATTAATCCAAACAAATTTTCAAATGGAAATTGTAGAAATGAAGGAAATGTCAAGAACCGCTGATTAATAAACAAATCCTAATTTTCATAGGCTTTTTGTGAATTCTATTATATATTGTCTTATATTAAATTTGCTTGACAATTTTAATCAAAATGTTAATCGATTATCAGAAAGATTTGTTGTTTGGTTTGTTTAGGATATTGTCGTTAGAGCTTAAAGGATGTTTGAAAAAGTGTTGAATTTTCATTTAATTGCAAAACAAATTCAATTATCTTTAAATGTATCAACAAACATAACTAACATTTTATTGTTATCGCTTTATGGCTTTAACCATCAATCTTACAATTTTTATGACTTTATGGTATGTAGACAAATGACAATGTCGTAAACGAAAAAAAATCGTTAACGATGTGTGTTTATGTCATTTTTTTCACAAAATAGTTATTAGTGGACTTCCGATCCTAAAAGCAATTAAGTTTAAATCAAAGTCTCTGAACAGACTAAGTTATGGCGATTGTTTGTTGTTGTAATAACCTACTTTATCGACCGAAGGAAAATACTTTAAATTGAGTAAAAAAAAACTTTCAAAATAATTAACTAAGTGCAATAAGTATCTATGATAATAATATTGTGTGTTAAAATGAATAAAAAAAATGTTTGTGCCGAAATGGGGAAATAATCGCTAAAGTAAGTTACTCTGTTTTTCCATAAAAATGGTGTAAATTTCTTAAAGTAAAGAGTATTGTCAACACAATAAATGTGTACTGTGATCATTTTCAATCGAATTATCTTAAACGTACCCTACAATACCTCAAATCGAAAACGGCTCAACCTTAATTCATCTTGGTTTAAATAATTTATTTTGTACATCAACAGTTAATAAGTGTATTTCAAAATATATATGTATAAGTTTCGAAACTAATTACACTGAGTTGTAGGACTAAGTCTCCTAAGGAATGAAATTATGAAACCAATTTACTTCTAATAACATCTTCAGAAACCACGCAATACATTTAATTGAAACCTGATTCGATTATTTTTCTTCAGGTTGTCATTTATTTTTTCTTTCTACATGTATTGGTCGAAGGATTTTTATTTAATTTGCTTGGTGTTGTTTGTTTGTAATCCACTTAAATTATACCAACTGTTCAGCAAAGAATTGGACCTCGCCGTCCCGACTTCCATCCTGAATAAATTTCAGACTCAAAAAAGACTGAAAGTTTTAATTTTAAAACGATTGATAATTTAATTACCAATAATTATTGCATAACTGCATTCTGACATCTGTCAATCATTGACTTGAATATTATATGATTTCAGCACATGAACTTAAGCTTTCGTTGTCTTATTTTATAATAATATAATATATATATAATTTATTAGTCAAGATTGCAAAAAAATATTATTTCAAATATAAACCGATTTATTTACCTAATTATTGAAAAGAAATTTAGTACAACATAGGTGTAAAACACAACACAAAATGTGCCATTAGAACTTTCTCTCAAAACAACTACGCAGATAAATTGATATTACTAAAATTTTGTTTATATTTATTATTTATGATCTAAAACAAATCGATACCGCAAACTTTATCTTCGTAATGAAAGTGGTTCTGTAATAAATAAGGACGTCTTAATAATGTCCCTGATTATAGAACAGGTTCACTTGTGGGCTGTTTGTGCTGTTCGGACTATCTGCTTATTAGGATGTTTTCATGGCGACAAAACAAAAATGTTTCGTTGAAATTTAATTACACCGCGGTGAAAAGACAGGTTCTTAAAAGTAAAATTTACCCTGGTTCACCCCTTTCTGAAGGTTGATATTTGTGGTTTATGGTTTTGATAAATATAGTTGCTCTTCGTGATTCGATGGAGTGGTTGTTATTTGCATTTAGCAGTTCCTAAAATTACTTTCATTAACATAATTTTGAACGAAAGTAGTCCGATATAAGCGAAAACAAATATATTTATTAATATAGATATAGTGACAAACGAATTTGTAAATGCGAAATGACATGAATCATTCACTTGTCGACTGAATTTTATCTGACATGGAATTGAAAAGAACAAATGTTTTACTGCCAAAATTCGGCAAAAAACTGGCATCCGAATGTCGAAAATACGAAATTGAGGAAGATAATCTATCGTTGTCATATTTCCATACAAACAGAGATATTCAAAAAAATAAATTGAAATGAAATTCTGGGTCCAATCAAAGTTTGACCCATTTTGGTCAAATGAAATTCAATTCCACTCATATCCATTATCGTTCGAGACTGTCTATTTGAATTGTGAATTATTCTTAAAATTTTCGATTTTCATTCCCAAACTATGAACATTATTTTGAGTTTCTAAGGGAAGTATGTACAAAATGGGATATATCGGGAAAAAATGGTATAGGACGATTTCTAGCTCATGTGACCCAAGTGGTTTTCGCTATATTTCCAAGATTTGAACATATTTATTCCATGCGTCTAGGTATTAGTGCCATCAGTAGTTATTCCAGCGTAACGAGTTTTTTTTACATTCTTTTCAATTACAAATTACATTGTCTACTGGTGGTTATTTTATCCCTTTAGGACTCATTGTTGTCTATAAATAAAATTTTCAAGAAATAAAATCATATAATTTTTTTTTAAAATTTCCTATCAAAATGGCATACCTGTCGTTTTGTCTTTTAGTGGTAATTATTTAATTGACCCGTATACCATATTATTTGTTCTTAGGTAGCCAAAATGGCCAAACTGTTTTAGAAAATGGATTACCACCGACTTCTGTTTAGCGCGGTTTAATTTTTTTCTACTCATTTTTTGCAACAATTGGATAGTAATATTAATAAGTACATAACTGAACTTGATTACAGTACAATATGGGATTGCTGTGTGCAACTCATAAAGAATTATGATCCAAAAATAGAACATTCCCTAAATATACTTAGGATAATAGGATAATTGTTCGAAACTTTCATAACTTCAATTTGGTAGTCAAAAGAACAAATTCGTGATTGGACTTTGTGATTTATTTAACATTGATTGATGGGCTTCATAAATTTGAAAATAATGCTCGGCTTTTGCAGTTACCTAGGTCAGGAAGTAGTAGCGTGATTTAATTTACATAATTTACCTTCAGGGTGCGCTTCAAAATCAATACCTTTTACTCGGTAAACAACATTTCTGAATTTGAAGTGTACTGTACAGTATAAGATATTCAAACATCCAAACAAATTCATTTGATATCTAGTTGTTACATAGTTTAAGTTTCCCATGTTTTACAGGAAATCGCTTTTTCATATATTATATTAAAATTACTGAAGACAATTGTTAAAAAACTTTTAAAATCAGATTCTAATGTTGGTATCAGTTTTGTCATTGTTATCAATTTGTTGTTTTAATTGATTTATAATATTTTTGTTGTACAGATATTTGTGAATATTGACCACGTTCTTCCTGTAATATTGTAAAGTACTGCCGTAAACTGTTGAAATATGTTTATCCGCTAAATGTATGTATTTATTATATTCGTAATGTAAATCTTTCCGTTTTTTTAGTCTAAGGCTAAGAAAAAAGAATAAACGGATTGAAGAACAGATAAGACTTGTCTTTTTTTGGCCATTCTCACAAAAATGGACATTTTTCAACAACAATGATACGGTTTCTTCCAATCAATATTAATTTCGGAAATGGATACAGTCAACAATGGAAGGAAACGTTATATTTTGTTTTACTTGGTTATCAGCTTAAATTAAATCTTTTAAAATTTGTTATTTCCCTTTTCTAATCACAGTACTGAAGACAATCCTATATTTAGATTACTTTTTATGATATCATAATATTGAAATTCAATTAGCATTCATTAATTTCGATTTTTTTTAATTTGATGCTTAGAGCGTTAAGCCACTATACATATTTTAATTTTAAAGCTTCAATGTTGTTTAAAAAAATCGGAAAGAAAAACTCAATATTATTTAAGCAAAGCAATCGATAAAGGCTGTAACTGTGGTGTTGAATATCATAAAACGGGACATACGTGTATGTCCAATAATTAGATTTTAAAAAAATTCGGGGGAAGTAAAAGATCTTACAATGACAGGCAAGAATTTGGGTGATGTAAATTGATAAATATATAAGAAAACTCGCAATAGCGATGGCACAAGTATTGGAATCGGTCCATTTTGAAAATGGATGTTTAATATAAACTGTGAATATATATATTTGGATATGTAAATAAGCTATATTAATTATTTACTGTCTTCCGCGTTATAAAATTTATCACAATGAAATTTTTCAAGCTGATTTATTCAAATAAAATCTCTTTGAAGAATTGATGTAAAAAATTTGTTGCACAAGGCACTCGTTTATCCCATGTTGGTGGATTAAAGAACAGATCTGTATCACATAGAATTAAAGCGAGAAATTCTGCTCCAATGAATCACATCGGCGTTTTAAGGGCATGATTTTCAATCTGTTTCTGGAAAAAGAAAAAGACACAATATGTTTTATTTGCCACAAATACATAACAATTATTCTTTTGTGCAATTCTGTATCGAAAAGTAGCCTTTTCTTAACGCAAATTGCAAATTTGCACGCTAATTGTCATCAATTTAATGAAATTACACATTGTTGTCAAACCATTTCGTTTTGAGTTTTCCCATCTCACTCTAATAAACAACCATTGCGAACGGTTTTTATTATTAATTAACGTTTTACTGGTATTTTTTCAGAATTACACAAAATAGCGTTCAATATAAATTTGAAATAGGTTACCACGTCACTTATTTACCTATTTATACTCGCTGTGCTTGTAAAAATACATGGTAAATTCGTGCTGTAATAACCTCTATTTCACCACTTGTATTGAAATATACTATTTATCAGTCTAATGTCTTAATGTTCTTAATCTAATGAACTTCTTGAATAAATTATAAACAACCTCAGATAGATTTCCAAATTCATTCCCTCCTATATAATGTATTCATCAACCGTAGTTACAACAGCAGGAAAACTAGAAATTGGTCTTCTTTCTTGACAAGTCCCTTAATAATTTTATAATCAAATTTAATACTATTTCATTTCAATAATTTAACAACGTTTGAAACAACCAAGTGTTTCTTGAATTTACTTCGCTTCCAAGTTTATTAATTAAGTTACCTTTTCAAAAATTGATTATAAGAAAAAAATACCATACTCTTAATTTAATGGAACACATTAATCAATCTTAGGGAGCACTAAGGAACGTTCACGGGTTGGTTTTTCGACTGGCAAAATTGCTAAACTTTTATTTAGAGTGAATAGAACAACTATGTATGATTTGTTTTCAAGGTGATCAGGTAAAGGCGTGCGAGTGCCAGTCTAGTGAATCTGTTCCATATTCAACGCAACGTCCTTGTTTATTAGCCCACCACTTAATTCCCGCAAATGTAATTTACAAGGTTATTACAGTTAGGTATTCATATTTTATATTGAATTTCACTGGACTACGAATTATTTATGCACAACAAATTTCAAATCCAAAATCAAACAATTAAACCTGCAAAAGGCTAAGCAACGATTTTGTTAACTTAATAAATAGAATAACTTTAACTCTTTGGAATAAAGAAATAACATTTAGTCAATTTGTTTTATATACAGGTAAATGCATTTATTATTGTGCTACCATAATATATACTCTAGAATATATCCATCTAATTCTACCAGGTCGGGAGTGACTATTATTGTCTTGATCCTAATAGTTTATATATATTGGATGTCTACCAGGAACTGATTCAAAATTACGTACTCCTTAAATGCTACAATAAATAATAATCCTTAAAAACTCAGTGTCTCGGTTGAGTTAAGAATTTATAACCTACAGCTTTGCCATCGAAAGAGGAAAAGCCAAACATGAAAAAAACAATAAATATAGTTATTATTAATAAACAGAGGAAGTTGTCAAGAAAGAAATGAGAACGAGAAATCGAGATGATAAAGGATGGTAATCGAGACTGTTTTCTATAAATATAGAGATACCAAAAGGAAATAAGATAAACTAGCGCCATTTTTTCAAATCATTTAAAGTAAAACAAATTTACCAAGTGAATCACTCGACATGGCCGTAAGTTTTTCTTTAGAATTTTAATTTATTCTTTTTTAACTTAAATAATAATCTTATTACATTCATTTGTTTTTTTTTTAAATTTAATATTTAATCCAAGTAATGTAAATGCTGTATTGGATTTGAAAAAAAGAAGCAGGATTTAATATAATACCAGTTCAGCAATTTATTCAGTCATAAATATTTCTGATTCATTATCTCCTTACTGGAGCCTATTTCTAGATCCACATTCCACATATAAGGGTACTTCATCAAACATTCATTTCGTTAATGGCCGAATACGAAATTCTGCCAATTATTGTTGAGAAACCACAACAATTAACAGTTTGTTTAGAGTTACTCTGATGAAATTGAAACAGTTATAAATGTTATAAGTAAAAAACATTGAACATTTTTGTAGCACTATCTGCTGCCTTTTCGGTGGTCATAGGTTTTATCTCTGGGCGGGTAGGATTGACTGGGTCCTTTTTCAACTGGTCTAGGCTATTAATTGACTAATAATACACTGACAACAAAGTGTCACTGAAATGTCGAAAGCCCGTTGGTGGAGATCCCCCATGTTCCTTACAAGAATTGGAAGGGATATTTATATTTTTATATCACTATTGGCTATTAGGAAAATGATTCAATAAGATTAAAGCTGCGTCTATGACTAGTGAAATATATTTAAAGTACTAGTTATATTTTTACATGAAACCAGTACAAAACATAGAAAAAGTTTTATTAAAATATTATTTGGATAAATATCAAGTTGTTCTTACTCTATATGAAACTAGTGGTCATTTCTATGGCTTTGGAGATTTTAGTTACCAAAAGTTATTTAATATATTTGAATATTTGTGTGTGTTTAGCCAATGATAATAATGAATTTGAATTATCTCTTTATCAAAGAACCTCCCTTCTAATTCTGACTAAAGCCCCACAATCACATAAGATGTGTTCTGTGGTCTCGTTCTCTTCCAGGCATAACCTGTAAATGGTTTCATTCATATTTACCTAATAAAAAACTAAAGCAACAGCTTTTAAGCTGTTTGAAAATAATCAAAACAAACTGTTCAACAATACAGCAAATTTCAAATAAGATTTAGTGTAGTTGTTTTTTATTATCTTTACTTACGTTCATAAGAATCATACATAAATAGCTTCAACAGTTGAATAATTGGCTTCCCAGATTCCTAAAGAACAATGATTAATATTATTCATTATAATATTTTTCAAGGAAATAAGTGCATGTAATTTCATAAAATTATTGCTATTTAACAAAAATATATTAGCTTCATTTTACATAACTATAAACCACTAAAGCCAACATAGCGTGATTCAGTGACTTTATGATAAAAAGTAAAACCCAAAAATGTTTTCGTGGCAATTAAACGGAAACATTAGAACGAAATTTCCCACCTAATTTTATGTCATAACATTACAAACTTTTATCAAAGTGTTATTTGTAGTAAGTATAATATGCAGAAAATTTATTATATACACATGCTCAAACCTTGCAAGAGTTCTAATTTGACTAAATTTATTATAGGGAATTAAATTCAAATGTTTAATGCACGGATTTTGTATGAGAAATGTGTGTGACGTCAACTGGAAAAGCATTCAGCAATTTATTCAACAATGGAATAAAAGAGACAAATGGCAAAACCCTTTTGTATTTGACCATTGACTTGGAGTCCATTTATCATGTGCAAAAATATTGCTTGGGTGGAGGCGTCTGGTGGAATTGCAATTCATAATCATTTATTTATTAAATACATTACTCAGTCGCACTGTACCAAATAAATAAGCCAAATGGTTTTACATTACGTAACATATCGATATTGTTGTAATTTACCAATTACAGAAATGGGGCTAAAGGGAAGACCTATCTTGCAGCTGCGGACATCCAAAACAAACAACATCCCATATTGTGGAGGACTTTGAAGAAAGAAAATTTCCTGACGAATTTGCACGTTTGCAGCTCTTCAACGATTACATGGCTTGATATATCATTATAATTGCATTGTATTTTGTATTCCCATACAATAATAAAAATTGTTGTAAATAATGAAAAATAGAAAACTAAAAAAATATTATATTAAGAGTTACTTCTTACACTAGGCAAGGGTAGAGTCAGCAAAATATGACTAATGAAAAACTGACCACCGAACCTATAATCAATAACAAAAGCTTTTTATATTAGATTGCAAACATTGTTTATTTCTTGTATTTTTTTCCTAAATGCTTTTTACTTTCAGGAATTTTATTTGAAGTAAATACAAAAATAAAACAAATTATGTTAATAACCGTTCAATGGAAATTCGTAGTTTAACGACAAAGTAAATTAAGTTTTAACTGTACCTAGTCTTGTCTAAACCAATAAATTTGAAACTTCAATATCATAATTGCGTTCGATGTTTTCAGAATAAAGCAAGTGACTAACAATATAATTTTTGTTTTCTTATTGAGTGTTGTATAGGACCGCAAAAGGGATATTTTTAGTAATTCAGCCGATTGATTGAATAAGGCAAGAATTTATTATTAAATGATGTTCTTCATCCAAAAATTGCAATCTCTACATTCGGGACTACATTTCTCTATGCATTTTTTTCTTTCCTTTTAAGGTAAATCATACTAGGAAGTTTAGGACTTACAATTATTGACTTTTGAACTGAAAGTTTTTGATAGAGAAGTTTGAGATTGATATTTTTAATTACCAATGGAATATTATATATAGGGCACTACCTTTAAGCATTATTGGAAAATAGATAAAAAAAAATTATATTAGTCACTAATATGTTATACACTTATTACACAAGTTCGGACAATTTCTTTTTCCAGTAAATATGACGTAGTTGCAAAAAAAATCTTTTTTGGCACGAGACTAATAAATAAAGATAACAGAATTTTTGGCTTGCTGAAAGTTAGTTTAGTTTTTTTCTACGACTTTTGAGGAATAGAAAACTTATATTGAAAAAAAAATCTTTTTCGAATTTCAATTATGATTTGTACATGAATTAGTTACATTCAAAAATACTATGTTCTTTATTTGTCTTATTATTTTTGCTCATAAAATACATTTGTTCTTTTATGTTACATCATAGAAGCTCAAATTTATTTTTTTCTTCATATATTTAGATGTTGTACATTTTTCTTTAAAGAATAGAAACATGTCAGAAATGTTTTATTTATTCCAACTTTTAGTGAACAAATGCAAGAGAGCGAAATAAATACATTAAACAAAATTAAAATGATTGTACTCAAGACAAAAGTCATTTCCTATTCATGATAAAGGTCCGTCAACTTAACCAAAGGGTGTGTCCGTAAAAATCTTACGTCAAATTATTTTAATATAACTACGAAAACTATATGAGTACTGTGTTATAAGAGTATATTAAAACTTATTATTCAAAATGTTTGTTAACTTAGATTTACCCTGTTTATGATATTCTTCGAGAGAATTGATTCTACTTTTCCATTTAATGGTCGTCTTGTATACACCTGAGAAAACGTGTTTATTGGAGCATTTATAAGAAAGGAAAACAAATGGAAATGAAAAAGTCTTGCAATAGTAATGTCAAGATAATAGCGAATAAATGACAATCTTATAGAAAAAATTACTCCTGAATCAGCTTTTAATTGGAAGTATTGTGTGATGAGATGTGTCTTCCTATTTCCTAATAAAATTCCCAAGAGTATTGCCCCAATACAAATTCACCTTATCTTTTAAAAACAAGAGGAACGTTGATTAATATTTTTTACATATAAATATCTCAAGCGAACGGCGAATGGTCCAAGTAGATTGTGAATTAATATTCATATTTATAGCTTTCGAAATATGTTATTGTTTACAGGATAACTGGCGCCAGCGTTAATAATGTTTTCGGTCGCTGAATCTTAATTCCTACCATTATTCTTTCTATGTATCTATCTACAAAATTCCAGTTTCGATTTCCATCCTTTATTACTGTATTTTGTTAGTGTTAGTATTAAATCCTGGGTATCTTCCCCTCTTTGAATCATATACTAAAACTTGTTCGCAGTTTTTCAAGTTCACTATAATGTCAACATTCCTCAATGGCAATGTTCCAAGATTTCGGTTTGTGTTACAGACCGTGAATAGCTCAACATCCACTTTCACTTCATTTGGCCGTTATTTCCTCATTCTATTGTAGTGTCACCAATTTTCCCTTCGATGTCTGTGAAGAAAAAGATTTATTGGTATTTTTCCTAACAAATATTAATAAATAAATTTGACACAAAATTGATAAATGGATTATTTTATTCGTTTTTTTTAATATTTTCACGGTGCAAATAAATATAATGATGAATGATATTCTAATATAATTTATGATGTTTTACCTGGTGTGTTATAATAACAATGTTAGAAATGTGTGAATTGCAGGTTTTTCTTATTAGTATGGGACTTCTTGTAGACGGCCGGCAGACAAGAAGTGCAAAAATTCTATGATTAAAAATGAACAATTTACAAATGTTTTACATACAGCTGTGTACGTAATTATTATTTATTCTTTTCTGTGCTTATTATTTATGTAACATAATGAGAGAGAAGAATCAATATAATTTAAAAAAAACTTAACAAACATCAAGAACTCTACACGATATTATTGAATTCTGGTTTTATATCCAACAATCTTTATCCAAATATAATTTAATACTTTCTCTATCTTTAAATAATACTGTAAATATTATGTTTATGAAATATTTTATTTATTTATTATTAAATGTATTTAAGGCAAAGCCTATTACATATTGAGAACAAATATGTATTTTAATTTACATAAATGGGAATTAAACCTAACAACAAACTAGACCCCTTTTAGCTGAAAGAGGAAAAAAAGGGCTGGGAGAGGCGCCGGCTCGAAACCAGTCAAAAACCAAAACGTGTTTAATGAAATATTTTAAATAAAAGCGAGGTGTATCGAATCTCAAATACACTCTTAAACAGTCGTCATATCAACGACTAGTATTCCTGGGAGCTCACATTATCTGGACCGATCTGATTGATAGTTATTATTCTTAAAATACTCAATAATTTGTTAAAAGAAAATATATTTTTGTTAAACTTCCCCAAATAATTTAGATTAAATCTATAGAGAAGTTCATCTTTTGGCTGTTCAGTTTTGCTTTAAAAAAAAGGATAGAAGTATTTAGTCCAAGTCAAATAAATAAACACATCAAACACCAAACCAATAAATATGACAATGTTACACTCGGTGAAAAAATTTAAATTTTTTACTTGTGTTTCATAATTCTTTTGTATTATTAGTATTAATAAACGATAAATTTGTGAGTTTGTGGTACAAAGTCACTTTCTACACAGATCCAATTTGAAGTTAGTTAGTCTTCTCGAAACTTCTAAGCAAATCTTAAAGAAAACTTAAATTAATTCTATTGTTGTTTTTTCCCAAGATTATATTTATTGGTTTTTATGGGTCATTTATTTGTTTTGGGTATTAGTTTATGACCAATGAGTGACATAAAGCTGATAGATGAAACATTTCACCACATCAAGGAATAAGTTGTATCTTCTGTGGTAGTCTTTGATGAATATGTCCCAGCATTAACCCACAGAAGGAATAATAAATCTGACCGTATATAAAACACACACATGGGCTGTTATTCGCTTTTTGTATGTAAAGTTAAGAAATAACTTTATTATATGTTCTCTATATATTATAAAGACAGAAGATATTTGAATTTATTATTAGATTTTGTAGGCAATAAAATTAAATGAAAGGTCACGAACCGTGTTCTTAATAGAATTGATTCAAAAAGGTAACCAACTCCACAATATAGCTTAATATTCGAAAGTCATACTAAAATGCTTTTATGTTCTTCAAAACAAAAAATTATATTTTAATATTAACCAATTAATGCTGTTTCAAAGATTATTTATATCTGAAAATAGTTATCACTTATGTTTTCATAAATTTAACTCTAAAAGCAATGAAGATCATATGTATTTCATACGAATATTTTCAAATATTTGTGGAATGAATTAAAATACCGACAAATTAATTCTTAAACCAAATTCAATTTAGTCTTGTTTTTTATTAAAAATTATCTTATTGTTCACGTCAATGTTGTTAAAACTTGTGTTTAATGCAGAGGAAAAGTATTTTTTGTTTTTACTATATGTCGAACAAAAAAACTGACCTACTTTTGAAATGTCAAACCAAATACTGAAATTGTCCTGAAATAAAACCGAGTGCAGTCTCTTCGGAGATTTCATGGCGTATAACACTTTACACCAAATAACAAAATAGAGTAACAAATTTAACAAATACGTGACAAAGTCTAATTCAATTCGAATGAAAATGGTAAATATCGCTGTACCGTAGCCGATAATGATTCCTTTTCTCCAATTCAAGTGACGTGGAATTAACATCGAGAATGGAACATCAAAGTGAAGCACACAATTGACATAATTACAGAGAACTTGATACTTCTCTCTGTCTGACTTGAGTGCGTGTTATTTTGCCTGGGTTTACCCATAAACCATCTTCAAACATCTGCTAATTATTCATTGGTAATTTATATGATTTCAATCTGAAAAAGTATTCTATGAATAATTAATTTTATGCTGGAAAACGTGGCAAAATCCTTTATGTAGGAATTAATTATTATTAACCGATTCTGATATCGTTTCCAAATATTAGGTAGATCGTAAAACGACACGTGGTGCAAATAATGAGCTAGAAGTAGAGAGGATTGCAGTAAATCTTTATGACAAAGAAAGAAAACGAAATTCATTTTAATTAATTCGATTAACATCTCGATATTTATATATTTTATATTAATAATTTTAGTATACTAGAACGAAAGAGGCCGGATAGCGTAGTTGGTTAAGTGTCTCGTCACAAAATTTGGTTATNATAAATCTTTATGACAAAGAAAGAAAACGAAATTCATTTTAATTAATTCGATTAACATCTCGATATTTATATATTTTATATTAATAATTTTAGTATACTAGAACGAAAGAGGCCGGATAGCGTAGTTGGTTAA
>JXOV01006493.1:0-16762 GCA_001014945.1 Clogmia albipunctata
GAATTGCAATGTATGTTTTTATTGTAGACTCTGTTTGCTGTTCACTGCGAACTTAGTGAACATTGTTCATGAACTTAGAGAAACAGGGCACTCTAAGGAACATGGGGAGTCTAAACATCAACCAATGGGCTTAAACTTTTCATGAATGTTTATTTTCAGTTGATTAGTAGTCAATTTATAGCACCTAGACCAGTTGAAAAAGTACCCAGTTAAATCTAGCAGGGATCGAACCCATGGCCTCCAAAGAGGCAGCCGGATGGGTTACCACATCGGCTATGAAGCGGGTATTCTGAAATAAGTACGTATTATTGGAATAAATATTATACATTAATTTTTTATTACTTGAATTTAAAGTCTGTCCTTGAGCTTATTAAAGACCTTTAATTTTATCACCAACAACCGCTTAAAGTACCAACTCAAATGTTGATCAGATTTTTACGCTTTGGATATTAATTTTTTTAGGTAAACGATAAAATCGCAGTTAGAAGAATGTAATTTCAGTGCGGTGGAATTAGTCTTCTTTACTATTTTGTTGTATATCTGTGTCAGAAACTATATAGTATATATCCACATCGCTTGTTTGTTTTCTGGGACAATTTTCCGCTGTCCTGGAATTCAAGTTGCTTCGTGAATCCCCTCAAGGTTGCTGGCTACACTAAGCTGTTTGTCTACCCCAGTTAACAACCGACACAATTCCAATTAAAATTGCGACAGAATTGTTATCTGATATGCATAGTTTCTATAATATTATACCAATGCACGTTGAAGAATTCTCAATGAAAAACCTTGGCTTAAAGAGAGGGTTGTTCTCTTTTTACCATTTATAAAAAGTACATATATTGTATGGTACTTGTCAAAACGTTTTAGAAGCGCTTACATAGTTATTTAATCAACACTTATTAAAAAAATTAAAATCGAGTAAAGTTCTAATAGGCACGAGTGTTTAATTTTGTGTTTTTCTAACCAGATTTGTACAAAATTTTATACAAATTGCATATTTATTAGTAATAACATTGCGAAATATATGTTTTCTGTGTAAATATAAGAAAATTATATTTTTTAAGTACGACATATAAGCATGTATGGAATATAAAAATTAAAATTAGTTTAACATTTTCAAAATTATTTTCTTTGTCTTTAATTTTTTGCGGCCCGCCAGGACGATTTGTGTGTTCAATTCGGCCCGTCGAAAAATTTTAGAATGTTTTAGACCTTAATTTAGTACTGTGTTGTCTTCTTATTTTATACTTCATATTTTGCGAAAAAATTTTATTAAATTTTGTAAAAAAACTTATTGGAAAAACACATAATTAAACACTCGTACCTATAAGAACTTAACTCGAGATTAATTATGGTTCATTTTTCTCACACGTTGTTTAAATAACTATTAGTGTATTTTCACGATTTGTGATTGGCTGCGGGTAATTAGCTGTTAATTATGAATTACTTTCTAAAGGAAGCATCGGCTACTAAAATGTAGACATTTTTTAGTACAAAGGTATAAAATAACGTTTTCTAAATTTAAAACAAAATACCTTTAATAATAATTACAGCCAAAATTTACATTTTTTCTCTCTTTGATCAAAAGGCAGATTTGAATATTAATATATTTGTTCTGAAATTAAAAAGCATAATATAAAGGGGCATTGTTTTTAATTTATTACCTAATTTGTAATGTTAGTAAGTGTGCTGTTTTTATTAACATATTTGTAATTCATACTTTATTAAATTATAATTTTTCATCAAACAATCAGTTCGCTCAGTGGTTTGATTGAATGCTGTGTTCTTATCTTTATTGCTTTTAATTTCAATGTCAAAAAGTCGAAAATAAGTGACTGTAACAAATGCGATTTTTTGTTTCTTTGTGCAAACATTTACACAATTAAGATGAATTATCTGTTGAGGAGAAGAAAGCTGGTGGGAAAAGTCAGCGAAATAATTGTGAATTATTTTGCTCACCACGGGGATCACCTGATGATTTCCGACTGACAAACGCTTTGAAACCGAATATTCCGGAGTGGAATTGTGAAGGTTATATCTGGGTCTCCCTCTGCGGAACGAGGAGCTTATGAAAAAGGTGCGGACGAAATTAATTTCAAATCCCCACCGGCTCTGGGAAATACTTACTACTTGTCTACAGATCCCATTTAATCTCCACAAGGCAATGCATCATCGTCGCTGCACGTGTGTATCCGTCCTCCTTCCGCTCCTGCTCCAGTATTCGATTCATCCCATCCCTATCCCCTTTTCACCTCTTTGCTAGATTCAGTTCATTCAGTGATAAAATGGGAATTCGTTTTATATTTCGCTCTTTCTTTCTGTCTGCCGAAAAAAATAATAGACGATCTGGGAAGGATAATCATGGTACTGAAAAAGGTATAACACTATTGACGGTGAGAAGGAACGTGCTCAAAATTCACTGGTCTGGAAAATAGACATATCAGTGGCCATTTTATAGCCATGAATGAATTTCCTTAAAAGAGGTAAACGCTCACTTCTTTCCAGTTTTTATTACTCATCTCATTTTAAAAGTCTCTGTTGGCTTCTTAGAGTCCTATCTTCCCTAGGTTTTTTTCCTAAATTTATAACGAGTAGTCAAGAAAAATGAAATGTTTTGGAAAATTCATATTTAGTCCAACAAATATTTTAGTTTTAAATAGGGCTTATAACTTATAACTATACAACTAGGTCGATAAGAAAAGGCATTATAACACTAGATTTGTTTAATGCCACGAGCGTTGCAAATGTTTTAAGGAAGCATGTGTATTTAATAATGTTTATGCATTTTAGTTACATAAAATTGATAATATGACACTAAAATTTGTTCTGTCACAATCGTTTTTATAGTACAAGTGCTTTTTTATTATTATTAAAGTGTGACTTCCGTGAAAGAAATGGATCAAATTTATATGTACGCCAGTTTTGTTGTATAGGGTTTAACTGTAATTGCGGAAGTATCTGTGTGTTTGTGTCTTTTATCGGATGTTTTGAATTTAAATAGTACTAAATGTGTACAAATTAGTACTAAATCACCTGTTTTCGGTCCTTTTAAATTTTAATTATCCGTTAACGAATGATATTTCCTATGTGAAAGTAATTGAAGCAAGATATTGCTTTCTCCATTTTCACTTTGAAAAGGAAAACAATGTGAAGGAGACAAACAAATTATATTTGATTTTAGGACAATGAATGTTCTTGTTAAATTTTTGTGTTAATTTATTTTAAAATGTATATAACACGGTCGATAAGCATTATTAAACACTCGGGCCTTCATTAAGGCATTTTTATATAAATTAACACACAAATTAAAATCAAATTTAATTTTTTTGTTTCCCTCACATTATTCTTCTTTCTTTTTCTAATTCCTCGGGAAGATGTAGAAAGCTGTCTTGTTTCTCATACTTGCATATAAGAAATATTACCCTGCTTTTTCAATTAATTATCAGTTTTATTCTACAAAAATTCATACAATAATTGAAGAATTATTAAATTCAATTCGTAATAAGATTCGTAGTATTTTTTTATAATTATACAAAAATACCAAAGTCGCTGAACACAATGACACATGCCGATGTTTGTTGTTGTAAAACGTCAGCACCAAGATATTAAAAATAAACGAGTTATCATTTTGAAGCAGACTGTCCTAAACGGGACCCCAAAAGTCTCAAAAGAAAATTCGCACGACTTTCTTCTTAATTAAACTGGTAACTACTCGTATATTTAGTAACAAAATGTTGGTTATTAAATTATAAAATGTTATTGGTATTAAATGTTTAAACTGATGGTTTTTATCATTATGAGGAATAGTTTGTTTGCACGACATTGGACAAATGTCTAAATGATAAAAAAAGGATCACAAATAACTAATGCAGTTCAACCACTTAATATTATGCAAATTACAATTTAAATTTTGATGAAACACATCAGTCTTTTATTTACTGAAAATAACTAAACACTTTAAACTTGTTGGTTTTTATTGAGTATAGCATTGAAAAAAATAATAATCACATTGAAACCCGCTTTAGAATAAAAGCAAAACTGTTTTACGATTCCTCATAAACATGGCCAATAACCGAGAAAACCCCGATGAACCTTGGATTGAAAGAGTGTGAACGGATTTGGTGTTTTATAAAGCTTTGTAATAACAATAAATAAACTCAGAAACCAAATTAGCTTACTTTCTTTAAAGGCGAAATTTTCTCTCAGACACGTGTGGAAAGGAGATATGTAATCTAATAAAACACAAGAAAGGCAACTTATTACATTGCTAAACCCAAGCTTAAATTCCAAACAATAAAATGGTATTTTATGATAAATAGGTAAGATTGAAAGTCAATAATTTTTCATCCATAAAATTTGTGGTATTTTACCATATTCCTAATTAAAAACTAACCTATTACAAAAAACGAAAATACTGTTCAACGTTCCAGGAACAACAGTTAAAACCGAAAGCAGTAATATCGCCAACTTCGTTAACGACTACATTTATCTAGGGGAAAATATGTCCTTTTTTATAATTGAAGACGAAGTATCCAGACGGTTAAGACTTTCTCCAAGACTTCTCCATTCAAATATTCCTCAACAATGTGTTTTACCTGCCTTGACTTATTTATGTGAAACATGGCTTTTAACGAAAAAGACAATCCAGACAATTGCCGTAAGTCAAAGACATATGCAGAGAAAAATGATTGGTGTACGTCTAAATGACAGATATCGTGCGTCAGCGAGAAGCACAGCATGGTAAATTCATACAAAAGCTGACTGTTTTACTGTGACTAACTGTGTGCCTTACCTTCTGTTCGTTTTTAATGTATTGTAACAGGAAACTATCAAATTGACACGTTCTTCATTTAGTAGAAATTATTTGAACTCACTTTGACAAGTGAATTAAATTTAAAATGGAGTTTTTTTCTTTAAAATGCTGTGCATATAGGATCCGAAAGATTTGTCATCAATAAAATAATGGCAGCTATCAGATTTTATAGTGAATCTTCTTAAAATTTGATTTTTACTAAAATTTTAATTTAAATCCATTAATTTGCATTAGTATTGGTTTCGTGTACAAATATAATTTATAATTATCATTTCCTTACGTTGTTTTTCGACAAGGCTTAGCACTACTATGAGTAATACAGAACTCAGGGATAGAACCAAAATCGAAGACCAGAATCAAATCTTTAAAATTCCAATGAGCTAGCAAGAGGAAGCAATTGGACAAATCAGGTTCATGAGTGGATTCCCAGAGCTAATGTCCGTCCAAGAGTAAGGCCAGTGGAAAGATGGGACGACTACCTAAGACAGATAGAGAGACATGGAAATCCAGAAAAGATACCTTTTGTTCGGGAGTGGACATACCCATAGGCTGATGATGATGATGAGCCTATTACAAAGCATAAAACAATTGGAAATATAAACTTGTTGATATTAAATTACAAAATAGTTATGTTGTAACAGGATTGTAAAAGAAGCGGTACCATTTAACAAGAACGTGCTATTTTAAATAAAAAAGTAGTATAGGACAGAAAATTTTCACATAGAAAATAAAACTGATCTCGTTTATTACATAAAAAATTTCAATACAGAACTAACTTTTATATGAGTTTATTTAATTAGTTGAAAATCTGTCAAAGATTATACACTTTGATATAAAATGTCATCTACTCAAAAATTGGGACCGTTATATCTATTTAATGTAACCGAAAACCATCAAAGATTATTTTGAAACTCAAAGTTGAAATCGTTTAATCTCGAACAGATTAATTTATTGTATGCAAGGACAATGGCTAGTAAAATTAGTTTTGCAATAATAAATTAGTCTATTTGGTCACAAAATTGTGCATTCAGGTGTCTGCACCTGGCGTAAATCCTAATTTATTATGAGGACGATGGACATTTTAATTAAAGGACACACCTGCCCCATAAACGATTTTAATTTCTGATTACTGTGCAGGTCATCACTCTTTAATTAATTTGGACAATTGCAAGCTATTAAATAAGTCCTCGTTGTGCAATTTGGTGATAAAATACAAAGACGAAGAAGAGAAAGAGGAGATATCCAATACAGGGTTTTCTAATTTGAATGTGGTACATTGGTTTATATCTTATGTTTGACATTACTTTAAAGAAAAATATCTTATCACAGGATTTGTGAGGTGGTCACAAATAAGCAGCAAAAGAAAACCCGTTCATGAAACTTTTTTTTTAAAAACAAACGTCATCTACATCAGGACCTCTGAATTTCGGTCATAAATAATAATAAGTATTTCTATTGTGCACTCTAATCTTCGTATTAGTTGTATGAGATTTATATTTAATTAAACACTCAGTTTCAAAGTCGCAAACAAAGTCTGTAATGATGATTACAGAGAATTCATATTTATATTCCAAATATACATATATGACAAGAGTTTTAAGAAGTATTTATAATTCTACGAATGGTATTGATAAAGTCGATGATTTGCTTTCTTAAGAAATAACGTTAGTTCTCGGGATAAAGAAACGAGAATTCAAATGAGAACCGTTCTTACTAAGAGAGCGAATATTTGCTTTTAAATACATCATGTCTCTTGTAAATATTGACGAAAAATAACAAGAAGTATAAGATTTTTCTGAGCAGCTTTTGGTAACCTAAAAAATGTCCTGGACAGCACTTAAAAACTAAGGTCAGTCTGAGTTGCCGCTCTAAATGTAATGATATGAAATTCTTGGAGAAGACTGACTGTGGAATTCCAGACGAAAGGGCTACTTTCAGGAGTCAACGGACATATAGGTACTGTTTATGATGATGATGACGATGATAGCTTAATCAAAGATAACGAGAGATCAAATTTAGATTTAATAAAACACTAATATGACCCATTTCAGGACATGAAAGAGAAATCTGGTGAATCCTGAAATTTGGTGGAACACGTAAAGGAGTAAATTCTTCGCCATATTTTGGGAAAGATATATAAGAATTTGAAAAATAAGAGGTCTTTGGTCTGTCGGGAAGTTGATATATTTTAATTTATAAAGCTAGGTAGGCTACGATGGGCAGGATATATTTCCCCAACCGTAAACGATACAGCAGAGCGTCCTTCCCATTTCAAAAGAAACAAACATTCATTTGTTTCTTTAGAAATTGCTCATTATTATAATTATCATAATAAAAAATCATTCAACTTTACATATTAGTTCCACGGTGTCAAAAATCATTTCTTTTAAACCGACATTCAACTTTGCTTTATTAACATAAATGTACAAACATAGTATGCTAACTAAATCCAAACCAATTTTAGTCGGCGACGCATAAAATTGACGTTTGCCATATTTTTTGTAAAAAAGCCATAAAATCTAAAATCTGAAATTAATTAGTTGAAAATGAGTCAGCCTTTTGAACTAAACAACAAATTCATTGTGACTGAAGTGATCGAGATGATCCAGCCGGGGACTTCGGCGGAGATGGACGACGTCAAGAGCTGCCCAGTTGCGGCAAAGTGCGAGCCCAATCCCGAAAAGGCGTTCCAGGAGAGCTGCAAAAGGGAGGTTAAGAAGAAGCAGCGCAAACGACGCAAGCCCATCGCCAAGAAAGCCAGAGCTAAGAAATCCACCAAAATGATGAAGGACGGACTCACTTTTATTGTGAAAATTTACCCCACCACTTTTAAATGCTAAATTCAATAAATTAATTATTGTTAATATAGTGTTTGAATTAAATTGTATTTTAAGAAAATTTGTATTTATAATTTAACAATTTGGCTTTATCGATATAATGCTTTTTAAGTCAAGTGCAGCATTTGATAAGACCAAAACTTCGGTTAAGTCGACCTTGGCAAAAGCCCGTTTTGTGACGTCAATGTTTCTTAACATGTACAATTGTGTTATCAATTAATTTTTAATAATTCTGATACTAATAGTTATTTTAACAACAAGAATATTCGATAAGATAAAGCTTTATTAAAGACAAGAACCGTTTCAATTCACGAGGATAGCGAGTAACACTTGTGCTTTAAAGAACTGTTCAAAACACCTTCGCTTTTAAATCACTTTTGACAGAACAAATTTGAGTGTCATAATAATACTCTTATCAATTTTAAGTAACAGAAATGAAAAAGTAATTTAGGTTGCATGATTATGTATAACTTTTAATAAATTGGAAGTCGAATAGATAATTTTGTGTCATCTGTATCGAAAAGTAGCCTCTTTTATCAGATATTGGTTCTGTAACGGTTTACTTTACAGCACGGAGTGCGGGAATATTTCAAAACTTGCACGTAAATATTTAATGAAAATTCAATGAAATTACACATTGTTGTCATATCCAAATTCATTATTTAAATATTTTAGTATGAAAATTTCGTTGTGAGTTGTTCCACAATTTGAATGAAACTGTTGGGAACGTTTTTATTAGTACTTTTTGATTAACTGGTATTTTTCCAGAATTACACTCTATGAAACACATTTGAAATCGGTTATTACAGCACTTGTATCGAAATATTCTATTTCAAAACCATTATCATAAATTTATTTTCATAATTGTCTCAAATAGTCAATTGTGCTACAAGGGCGTAAAGTCAACTGTTTTTAACGATTATGAGACTTTCGAGCCGAAGGCGAGTGTTTCATCGTTTCAGAGTTAAAAACAGATTTTTNACTTGTATCGAAATATTCTATTTCAAAACCATTATCATAAATTTATTTTCATAATTGTCTCAAATAGTCAATTGTGCTACAAGGGCGTAAAGTCAACTGTTTTTAACGATTATGAGACTTTCGAGCCGAAGGCGAGTGTTTCATCGTTTCAGAGTTAAAAACAGATTTTTTTTTTTACAACTTCACATGAAATTTCTTTATTTACGAGGAAAAAAATTGACTGGTTTCACAAATGTTTTAAGTCAAATCTTAAATTTTAAAGTCACCGGTAACAGTTGGAATTCCTCTTAACCATTTGGTCATAAGGCAAATGCCAATTTTATTGTGACATGGAACATTTGTTTGCTTTAATTTACATTTAAAGCAATATAAGACCATTACACTAATTTACTATACATTACAGTTAAGCAGATTTATCTTTGATATGTATGTAATGTGTCAAAAAATCGAACAAAAATAGCGAAATTATATGCAGGTGGGTGTTGAAACAGTAAATGTTAAAATTTTAAAACAGGAAATGTTAATTAATTTGCAACATATTCACGCTCATATGGCATAGCCGAGACCAATATGTTGTGTAGTTTAAGGGCGACNGTATGTAATGTGTCAAAAAATCGAACAAAAATAGCGAAATTATATGCAGATGGCTGTTGAAACGGTAAATATTAAAATTTTAAAACGGGAAACATTAATTAATTTGAAATANATGTTAATTAATTTGCAACATATTCACGCTCATATGGCATAGCCGAGACCAATATGTTGTGTAGTTTAAGGGCGACAATAACGATCAAATTTTGATAATCATTATCGATAAGAGCAAGTGGTAAGTACTGCAAACTGTATAAAACGTGGTCATATTTTGTTAGAAAAAGATAAGAAAAAAGTGTAATTTTTTATTATATTTATTGATTTAAATAAAAATTATAGTTCTGTTCGACAATTAAATTTAGATCTGTATTTTCGAAAAAGATATAAAAATTTAATACATTAAGACTTCATAAAAATTGATTTCATTTTTTAAAATTAAATACTTATTAAGATTTCTTTAAAAAATATATTATACAATCAAGAATCAAAACTTTTTGGAAGTTTAGAAAAACGTATACGCAATTAAATTACAAACCAAATACAACAGTTGTATCTTCTGAATTTTGATATAAAATTTATTTTAGGGTTTTCTTATTTGAAATAAATCTTCCAATTTGGTATTATATTGCCAAATGGAAATCCTTGGACCGAGATTGAACTGTCATCCAGTGATAAATACAGCGCAAATACTAAACGAGACTCTTAATGTTCCACTATTTTGCTGATCATTTATCATTGCGAATGGAGCAAAGGGATGTGTGTAAGCCCTCAGTATATTATATTGATGAATCATCATCATCATCATCGTCGTCGTCCCCGTCATTTCGATCCGAAGCTGACTTGGAAAACATGTTGCCAGCAGGTAAACTGGGTATTTGTAACCGTATCACGATGCCAATGTTGTTGTATTGATTTTTGGTTCCGAAAAATATAAATGAGAGTCAGGCCAAGTTGTAAATGATTTTATAAAACATGTGTCACACGTAATTGAAAGTAATGATGAGGATATTTTAAAACAACAATGTTCACTGTTTAACCTTTTTATATCTCCTCTCTGTCATCAGTAAATAATAAGGGTTCCTCTTAATGATTTGTAACATTTACGGGTGACAACGGCAATATATTAGATTTTAGACATTTGAGACATTGAAGACAAGTAGGTAATTAGGTAGAGCTATTTATTACGGTTTATGAAGGCACTTAGAAATGGACCAATAATAGTTCCTCGTATACTGGTGTAAAATATTTATTTTGATGAATTTGCAATAGTTATTTCTACAACTAGATCGATAAGATATGACATTATTATAAATTAGGCTTGTTTGAAGCCATGAGCGTAGCGAGTGCTTTAAAAAAGGTCCGTATGTGTAATAACGCTTATCAACCGTGTTTTATACAAAGTTGTATGCATTTTTTTTTATAAATGAACACAAAATTCTTATAAAGTTATCGTTTTATTTAAAATTTAGTTTAATTGCCACTATTTCAAACTAAATTTTAAATTTTAAATGTTTTGAATCTCTCTCTTGCTTATAGTCGCAAGGAGGCGCAGATCATAGAGTTTTCCGAAAGGTTTATTTATTTGAAAATCATCCATTAAAACTAGTACTGTATGTCTGAGTCGAGAGAAATTTTCAACAGACTTGATTCGAGTTAACATTTTATTATAGTATTAAAGAATGATAAAAATTAAATAGAACAGAGAAATAAATATTCAAATTTAAAGAAAAACGATTATTTTGTAAAACACTAGACTTTAAAAGACAAATAGCATTAATAGAAGCCTTCAATTACACCCTTTTTTTCAGACATATTTCTATAAATAATCATGCATTTTTTTTCTTAAATTCGATATAATAACAATCAAATTTGCTTTTTCAAAGACGTTTTTATAGCACTTATTGCAAAATATTAACCAAAAATGACGAATTTTATCAGATACCAAATTATATTTATGAATTTTTTAAAATAAAAGTTCGAATCTAAAAGCATGGTGTAGAGTTAAAGATTATAAAAATAGTAAAAATTTGAATAAAATGTTTTATAAGAATCAGCTTTTTATGGGACATACGAGTCTGTACACAACCGCGATGTTATTGTCCTGGAATAAAGAAATATTCAATCAATCAGTTAGCTTTTTAGCAAACTATGAACCTACTGAATTTAAAGGCTTTATTTTATGTAATTCGTTTAATACATATTCCCATAAGCCCTTTGCTGCGATCTATCCAAACCTTTTCTTTTTGTGTCTTTCGCTTTAACTTCCGCATTACCCAATTTTCTTAAAAACCCTCATCAATATATTAATTTCTCCCTAAAATATCTTTGGTATTAACTAACGGTATATATTAACAATATCGAAATTATTTTTTAAATTGTTTATCTCTATAATGTTTAGAACCACACAATGATTAGCGAGTTATTGAAACAAGGTGTAGGAAACATGAAACATAATTAAACTAGAGCAGAATGAGATAAGTTTTCTAATAGATAAAAAAAATATTAAAATTTTCCCTTTCTAATAGATGCGAGTGTTTAATTATGTGTTTTTCCAACTAAAGCCACATTTAAAAGCCATAGTCAACATTTGAGAAGAACTTTACTTTTTGCCATTTAATGTTAAAAAAATTAAATTGATTAATAAATCATCGCCTACTTTATTATAGAGACATGAAAAACGTCAATATATATTTTCATTCTACGTTACTACGATTAAAAATTATAATTTGTAGTTGTTGAATTTTGTACTAATTTTGTGTATTTACACGATTTGTAATTGTCTGCAAGTGTTCAATTATACATTATTCAACACTGTACGATTATAAAACAATTTCTAGAGGAAGCTACTAAAATGTAAACATTTTTCAACAGCATTGTCTAAAAAAATTAATGATTAATAACATTTGATAAAAAGTTCGTAGTCTCTTGTTTTAAAAAAATATTTTACCAATTTTTACTATTAATTTCTCTCACCGAAAGTTAATATTTAAAGTTTGAATATTTTTGTCTTAAAACTCTCTAAACCCTTCAAAATCCTTTCTATGCATTTGGGAATTTAATAACAAAGTTTTAATTGTGTGGCCTTCCATTATGGGTGAAACTTTTCAATTAAGAGTAGGTTCAATGCCTAAACGGTTGGATTCATCTGAACTGGTTAATAATCCATAATTTTTCCATTCCGTAGAAAATTGATTTCCAAAGTCCTGGGCTAATAGGAATTAGTTTTTGTTTGGAGGGAGGGAGGGTTGTCGATTATCTCGTTAATTTATCTGGCAATCTGGGAATTGTATCATTATGTGGATGAGAACGTAATAACCAATTTGGATAGATGGTCGGGCAACACCAGTAAAAGATAATTGAAGCATCCAGTCAACATCACACTGATTCACATACATGAAGAGGAGCTCAAGATGAAGAAGAGGAAGACCTGATGCGATAGATAGACTTTCTCCCATCGCATTTCTCTGCACTCAATCGCCGGCCGCCTTCTGGGTTCAGCTGAACGGAATTGAGGTGGGCCAAGAACGAGCACATAGCAGATAGAGCTTTATTGCCCATAATTTGCAGAAATTGGAAAGATGATGATAATACGGTCAGAGTAACAATTTGTACAAGAAATACGTAATTGAAACGAAATTGAAATGCTATATAACTAACTACTCTTGGTTCAAAATGCTGAAAATAGAATTATGCAATTGATAGTCCAAGTGTATGATTGTAAAACACAAATCTTTCATTCAACCTTTGTAATCGATTCTCTTTTATGAAAATGATATATAATGGAATTGAATTAGAATATAATTTGTGATAAATTCAAAATAATTAGATGAATTTTTAAATGCCTTTATAATTAAATCTTTATTTTAGGGCTACACATATAGCCTGACGGCCTATATGTGGATCTTTAAAAAAATATTTTACAATTATTTACAATTAATTAATTAAAACTATCTCGCTAATTATATTATACTCTTATTGTTTTTCAAAAAATAGAAAGAAAGATACTTTTATATCTTTCTTGGGACTTCATTTTTTTACAGTAATATTTGCCTTTTTCCAGCCCTTGTGTTACATATTCGTTCTTCCATTTTTCCCAAATTATTTCTTTTAATTTAGATAATTTGTTTATCGGGTCTTCATCTGTTCTTGCATTTATAAAAATATCTTTATGTTAATTTATTATTCTATGAAAGTACCTTTTAGGATTTTTGAATATTGTAATGAAATTTAAATATGTACAAATAGTGTCCTTATTCGTATTTTTACTAAAAATACTTTTTAAAATATCTTTGGCTTTTTAGTTCAATAATGAAAAGAGAGGTGTCATTTAAAGTGAGCAAAGAAAATATCAGAATTTATATGGAAAATATTAGTTTAAAAAAATGATACCAATCTGATGATTTCCAATCAATATTTACAAGACATTCAAAAGAAAAACCGTAAATCTGTTTTTCGTTAACATCATAATAACACTAGTTCTAAGCAGTGATCACTCACATTAACATAGTTATAATAGGGACGTCGAACAGGACGCACCACAATAAATTTCAAATGAGTTTCTCTCAAACAAACCCTTTTAATTAATTGATCTGTGATTAACAAGTGAGTACCAGGACCAAATGTCCAACCAAGGATATTATAATTTAACTATAATGTTTTAAATTAAATTTGTTTCATTAATTGTCAATTAAGTTTAAGAATTATAAAATTGCTTTCTCTAGGTTATCGAACAAAATATATCACTTTTACATGTAGTGAAAACTTTTATTTTCTAGCAAAAATGGTAAAGGTTATAATATAAGAACAAATTTTTGCTTAATGTCAAAACACTGCCCAATTTTATATTTCTAAACAAGATTGTAAAATAACATTCCTAACTAGATGTTAAATTTATTTGAAGATAGTGTAGGAAAACTAAATTTACCCAGGACGTATTTAATGTAAATAATTCCAGTACCTATAAGAAAAAAAATTAAATTTCTCGATCGTGTGTACTGTGTAGCATACAAGTAATCGTATGTGGTCCGGCTTCGTAAAAAGCCCGGGATATATTCATATGTTCCAAAATGCTTTTAGTCTTTCATTGCGCAAAAGGAGGTCAGACATCTTTACTGGGTCCTAAAGAAACCATAGAACCAAGTCGAATACAAAGATATGAGACCGTCCAAAACAAATATGGGACTAAATGTTGTCTTTAAAACGAAAAGAATAATTTTAATCATAAAATTTATTACTGGAATGTGCTTTTTACGTAAGAGCATAAGTCACTCATTATAATAATTGCTGTTTCTAGATTTTTTTCACCAAAGGCATTTCCAAAATAGAAATGACTTTTGAAAGCTAAATTTATTTTTAAATATGAAATATTCGAGGTGTTAAGAAATTCCATGGTTATTAGTATTAATGTGGGTTTATCTTTCTGATGTGAATAAACTTGTATATCCTTGAATTAAGAAAAAAAAATCCCAAACAAAAGAAACATTTACTGTTTCAAAGATAAGAATTTTGTTAAACCTGTATGATAAAAAAAAATGACGGAGGGACATGCGACCCAAATTGAATTTAATTCAAAGTTTGTCCTTTTCCCATTTCAAAGTTCAATGAATTGGGCAATGGACATGCAAAACGAAGGAAGTTTGGAAGCGGGCCACTGACAGAAAATCATAATTCTCGGAAGAAGGAATCTGTGATCTGAACATGAACATGTAAAAATCGCCCACCACCACCAGATGGGAATGAAAATCTGTATCTGGCTCTACATTTTTATGTATAGGTGGATTGGTTCATTATGCCAATTGAAGAGGTTCGTACTTAAAATCCCAAATAAAGTGGGCTATAAAAAGTGCCGTTTTACCTTCAAGCCCAGATGCTATTTGGCATAAACGAGGAGCAGTAGATAGTCGTCGTTGGGGAAAAAAAGTAAGCCACACATAGATATATTGCAGGACAGAATTGGCAATATTCGATTTATTTGGGTTTACAGGTTTATTTCCCATTTTGTGGCCTTTTTATCTGCCCCAAAATTGGGATGGGATCTCTGCCTCTCCAAGTTTATTCTCGGGTATCAAGAAGAAATTGAGTCCACGCGTTCGACTGATAATAACAATTTATTTACGTTTACCATTTACTATAGAAAAATCGACGGCATTATTTCTCTCATTGAATTGCCATTTTTTTGCACAACGCCGCTCCACAGCCCATCGAATGTTTATTTTGCCCGATTTGTGGGGCGAGAGAGGGGAAGTGAGGTAATATTTATGTTTGTATTCGTATAATCAAGAACAGATCTCGGGGGTGATAGAGCCAAATATATCATTTTGTTATTTCCTTTAAGTTTTTTTTCTTCCTTCTTCGTCAATGAGGAGGTGATAAATTCGATGGCCAAATCCACCAATAAGTCTCCCTTTTTATATTGACAATAAATCCTCAAAAAGGTAACTGCCTGGAATCAAATTAAATAATGAAACCTCCTTTTTAACGCTCAAGTATGAATAAATATATCCTTAAACGATTTCCAATACTAATGCTTAATCCTATAAATTATTTTGATTGGGTGAGATGATTTTTTGGGATGTGCTTTTGTTTTAAATGTGTTTTTGTAACATTATTTTCTGATAATTATATTAAACCTACAATTTGTTTACTTATATACAAATGTAGAATATTTAGTAATAGATTTCTTAAAATAAACCCTTCAAATTTCTACTCGATTATTTTAAGTAGTTTCTTGAACTATGTTGGTCATTTAGGGCTATTTTTGTAGGCTAACTTAAATTAAGTATAATTGGATAATAACTTAATAACCTCAAATTAGCGATGTTATTTTCAGACTAATCTATTTTTGTCAATCAAATTTGTTTATTTTTTGCAATCAAAAGATGTGCAAGTATCAACCTGGAAAATGATATTAAAAACAAGAGCATTAACATCTTGGCCGACAGCTAAGCAGCCGTCAGGGCCCTTAAAAGTTACACAGTTAACCATAAGTGCGTTCTGAGCTGTATTGAAACCCTTAACACACTAGGATTAGACAATAAAATTACCATTGGATGGGTACCGGGACATAACGGTGTCCGTGGCAATGAAATAGCAGATAAACTGGCCAAACATGGCGCAGTAACTTCTTTTGTGGGACCAGAACCAGGAATGGGATTAGGTCAACGATTCCTTAAATCTCTACTTAAAAACAAAGTGACAGAGAAAACTAACAAATACTGGGATATCTTACCTAAACTCCGACAATTCAAACTTTTTCTAAAACAGCACAACAAACTCAGACAAACGTTTTGTCGCAACTAAAGCAAACAAAATCTGCATTTTAGTTACTCGACTACTCACAGGGCACAACACCATGAACGGTCACCTACACAAGATAGGACTTCACAACGACGGACTATGCAGATACTGCAATCTAGATTCCGAAACGTCTGAGCATATTCTCATGGACTGCTCAACGTTAGCACCCAAGAGACACAGCTATCTAGGAAAACCAACTTATAACCAAGAACAAGTAGCGACCATAGAAATTCAAAGCCTATTA